>QBDW01004893.1:0-53124 GCA_003261595.1 Maconellicoccus hirsutus
ATTAAGTTAAACGAAGCGATATCCGAAGATTTCCGAGCATTTCCGAATATATTTATCACTTGAAAAAACTAGTGGACTTTAACGCCTAGTAAAAAATTGCGCACATTATCATGTTTATATTTAATACATAGTACAATACGAAAGACTTTACATGGAACTCGACATACAAAATTGTATTAATACATGTAATGGCATTATATTAACGTATTTCATTGAAAATTGATACAAATAACACAAGTTCTGTCAAAAAAAAAGTGAAATATCAAAAAGTGTTACACTAAAAATCGGAGCATGTCATCACAAATGAGCATTGATGAGCTAAGACTATGCGAAAACATTATTTTATAATTTGTAATGAACTTCGCTTTAAAAATTGAAACTACGTATAATTAAAAATTACCGCAATGAAAATTTCAGTTACAAAAATTATAAGAAATAAAATGTTTTCGCATAGTCTCAGCTCAACAATGCTCATTTGTGATGACATGCTCTGAGTTAAGTATAGTTTTTTCACGTTGAGAGTATACCCACTCTAACCGTAAAATTTCTGTTTGGCGGCCATGTATATATCTAGTTGGACGATGTTTTCCTACTTAAACTCGAAGCATATCATCACAAATAAGCATCGATGAGCTAAAAGCAATTGCACAATATTTTTTAGTTTGCAATACTAGAAATTCGCTTTGAAAACAGAAGTTAATTTAATTTTCATTGGTAATTTGGAATCTTACTGCTCAGTGACCAGGGCTCACAGGAATACATTGTTCAAGTCAAGAATGTCAAGCATTTGCTTATTTGTGATGATATGCTTCGAGTTTAAGCAGGAAAACATCGTTCAACTAGGTATACATGGCCGCCAAACAGAAATTTTGCGGTTAGACTGGGGATGCTCTCAATCTAAATACTAATTAGACAATATAAACAAGAGAAAGATTCAATAATCGATTGATTCGATAGATCAAAGCTCAACAATCGATAGTCGCACTATCACTATCACATCCAGTCACAAAATACCACAAAACACTGTCGTGTCGTGTTATCAATATTGTAATGAAAATTGTACCTACGAAACAAAATTTCTAAAACGAAGGAAAGTAATAGAAAAACTTCGGTGGAAGCGAGCTTAAATTAAAAATAAAATATTTTTAAAAACTATTTTAATTCTTCAAGATGCCCAGTCATGCTGATCCTCGGAGAATTGATAAAATTCATAGGTAAGAATTGAGATTCGCATTAAAAATTATTACTAAATGTTCTAATCTTTATCTTGATTATAGGTATAAACCATTTTTAAATGGACGAATTGCACCTGGAATAGATGATTACAGTGCAGATTATGCTAATATTTTAGCCATGTTATTCAGTATGTTAGGATTAATGATGAAGGTAGATCCATTTTTCAAGGTGAATTATCATAATTTGTATTTTTAATAATTGTCGTTCGTATTCTTTAGTTGAAGTGGTGTGCTTGGGTGGCTTTGTATTGCTCCAGCGTTAGTTTCGCCAACTATAAGGTTAACGATGATAAGAAGCAAATATTCAGTAGTTTTATGTACGTATATTACGTTTTTGTCGATCATTCATCTTTGTATTAATGTGGAACGTACTCCGAAAAGTATATCATTGTTTATTAATTTTAGGTTATCATTTTCTGCTTTGGCAATGTGTTACATTCAAGATCCAAGACCAATGACTGTACCATGGTTCTCTCATTAATACGTAATAGCTGTTTTTTCCCGTAAGAAAATTTAAGTTGTTGGTGAATTGTTACGTAAAAATTACCTTGTCTTTTTATTAGTATTATTTTTATAATGAATATTGTTTTATACTTCTATCTATAATTTTCTCGATGAAAAGTAGATAAAATAAAAATATGGTGATTAAGAAGTAATTAATTTATTGCCGAACACAGAATTATACAATTCATTAACAGCGGTATCAGTCCATGGATTAGTGGTAACAGGAGCCATAAAATTGAGAAGCTTAGGATGAACATCAAATTTAATTTTACGGCCTTTGGTACGTCTTGTATCGATTTTTCGTTTCATTTTACTTCGAAGGCTTTGAAGTTTTATCCATTTTCTAAAATTAAACGGAAATTCTTGATAAAACAGAACATTCATCAATTATATTTCAAAAAATCTAATAAATTACCTTCCCAGCTGCGTAGGATCCGAAACGTCAGCGGTTTTCCTTTCGATATAATCTCTTAGCAATTTGTGATAAAAATCATCATCATCAAATATTTCCTCATCATGATCAGGATTCGAAGATACCGTTTTCTGAAAGTTGTTTAAAATGAGAAAACTAGAAGGTGTTTTTAAACAAAAGGAAACTCACTTCATTATTCGTATTTTCACGAGTTCCAATAATTTGATAGTCGCTTCGTTTTATACACGTTTTTTCGATCAAACGTTGTTTATCAGCAAAAATTTGATTTATTTGTTCGACGATTGGTAAATCAAAGGCAGAGAAATTTGTTTTCGCTAATTTGCCGCTGGCTATTTTTGTTCTATCGTTCCATTTTTGAATAACAGCATTTCTATAAGGTGTATATTGATTGTGTATTTCATCTAAAATTATCGGATATTCCGATATTTTTCTTCTTTTAATTTTTAATTCAGAAGTTTCCTCTTCTTCGTATTCTTTTCTATTTACTTCATTTCTGAAAAAAAAGTAAGTGTGAATGGTATGGAATTACAAACCAACGATACGGTAATACGGTTTACGTACAACGTGTCAAGGAACTCAGGGCATTGTTTTCTGAATGTGCGCTGTAACAAAAATGAAATTAAGAGCTTGTAAAGAAAAATTAATGTAACATAATGTATTACTTGAAAATGAAGAACTTTTTCTAATAAATCCCAAATAGCTTCACGACATTGTATAACAGACTTTCTTTCATCTTCTGAAGATAAGGACCAAATTTCGTTGTAATTTTCTGGTTTAGGTAATCGGTTAACATCAGATACGATTTTTTGCAAAGTTATTCTACTTTCCAGAAGTACTTCACACAAATCTAAAAATGAGGTATCGTAATTATGTTTTGGAAATAAAGTTGAAGAAAATTCGCAAAATTATCGCTACGCACTGAGTTGAGTTCTGATGGCTTCTCCTTTTTTACGATCGCTAGATTCATCACGAACTGCTTTCGAATATACAAAAGACGCGTTATCTGTTTCGTCATCAGACAGATCATCTTCAATTTCGCTTTCATCTGCACTGGAACGATCCTGCGTTTCTTCTTCACTTTCTGAATCAGATTCCTCTTGAACGGAACCTGAATTCGAGACTACAGAGTCATCAGAGATATCATCTTCTGAATCACTATCATCCTCCGCGTCACTTTCATCAAGTTCATCTACATTGTCATCTTCCGAATCAGTTTCCAAAGATTTACGAGAAACCTGTTTTCCATGGTACGTTTTTGACGATAATATGTCATCTGCTGGAAATGATTTTCTTTTGAAAACGTCGAAATTTCCGATCGCATCAGTAATTGGAATTTCTTCAATTTTTTCATCCAGTATTTCGCCAACCGTACCTAATATACAATTGAAATGAAAATAAAATCGTTCATATTTAATTAAACAGAATCTATTATTCAACTCACGTTTTACAAGATTATCTTCTTCGTAGACATCATCCGCAAAGTCTTCTTTTTGAGAAAAATTTTCCTCAATCAATTTGCGAATACCTTTATTTTTATTCTTCATTATATATTCATTCAATTCACCACGTTATTTACATTACAAACGCCATCATGAAGATTCCACTGATAGTTTGATAAAAATTGAGACGAGTGGTATATCAAAGAGTGATGTATGCTGAACACGTGAACACCAACATGTGAAAAATGTGTACGTAAAATATGGACATGACTTTGATATGGATGAAGGATAATGATGGTGAGATAGAAGCCACAATAATTTTCAGTACACAAACGCGAGAACAGAAAAAGTGATGCGCGCGCAGGAAACGAAGTGTCCAAGAGAAGCAATTACTCACCAATACATTAACACTACTAAATTCGCACATTGTGCAATCTGATTCTGTGTTCGATAACTAAGTAGATAGGTACAGCAAAGTATGACTACTTATTTTAACGGTTCCTCGTTATTTCCTTTTGTTAAAAAAAATAATTAAAATAAAGTTTTTGTTTTTTTTTCTTCAATTTTCCAACAATTAGGAATGAAAATGAGAGAAAAATGAAACATTTGGTCATTACAACAGTTTACCTTCCAATGTAGGAGAATACATAGGGTGTTTATTTGCTATAAGCAACAAAAACCCTAAGAAGTAAATTCATTTCCAACTTGATGTTGAATTTTAAATGCGTTTGAATGAATGTAAACATAGTATTTATAAAAAATACCTCATGTTGAAAATTTGCATACATTGATACACATACATTTACTAAAGCACTATACGTATATTATAAAAAAAACATAATAACAATAACGCATTTTTCATTAAGTAAGTACAAAATAGGTAATAATGAAAAATTATTCATTGCAAATACAAAACTTAGAATTAAAAACTGTCCTTACTCTCAAAAATTCAAAATTTATCAAAAAATTATGAGTGATTATAATTTTAATCTGATTTCAAAATATCCATAATTTGAAAAAAAAATTATTCACGAAACATCGATACAAAAATTAAGTAATATTTAATAGGTTTTATGGTATTTCACTGAACAATTTAGAAAAAAAATTGGAAGAAAAATTTAACGCACCAAACGGCCTGCTCGTGCATCAGTTATGACACCCCACAACTCTATAATAAAATCATCGGTGAAACCAAGCTCTTCTAGATCAGAGTTATCTATAGCTTCAGCAAATTCCATACTGTTCATTTTCCCTTCAGCAGCTTCCCAAATTTGAGTTGCTATAAAATTATAAGATTGTTGTAATTAATAAATTGAAAGGAATATATTTCAGATTTTCAACTTTCATAATTATGTCAAGATGTACATCGTAAAAATTACCCAATTCATTATCACTGATTCCCAAGAAATTCTCTAGCAGCTGGTTGATGCTGTCTAATCCTAATTGAACAATGCTATCTGGCTGTAAACATTCAAAGTTTTGAATGAGATACTTAGTCCCTGGAATGCCACACGGTGACATATTCCTAATATGCCACACTGTGGTGAAATTCACCACAGCTTAGAAATCCAAACGCGAGATCGTTTTTGAAAGTAGCCATCAAGGGAATAGGTATATGTCTAACCCCCCCACCGCCCCCTTCGTAATAGTCCAGTTAATCTAGTCCGAAAGTGGCGTCGAGCTTGCAAAACAAGATGATAAGCTGACTTTTGGTATATACATAGCATTCGATACCCTTTACAACATACTTCACTCTGGAACAAAAGTCATGTTTGCAAGTTCCCTTTCTTGTGGATCTAAGCCCCCTAAAATCGGTTTTTCGCTTATATCTTTGCGAAAACTGGTTTTATCGAAAAATAGTTCAGTTTAAAATTGAAACCCACTAAATTTTCTACAAAATGCATATATTAAGAGTTGATGTAACTGGCTTGAATTCCGACCTACATATGTGCGATTGAAATAGGATCGTTGTTCACGAGCATCTGCGTCCTAACGGTGTACTAAACATATCAGCCATACAAAACGTTTGTGGGCGTGTACCCGGTGTACCCAGAGACACTCGTCGTGTTATCACTTCACAACTATTTTTTTATCTGAATAGAATCCGAGTTGATTATAACTGATTAAATGAAACCAAAAAATCAAGAAAATATATAAACATGTCCAATTCAGGTCCAACGAGTAAGTACATTGATTTTCATTCATCATGATGCTTAATGGAGCCGAGATAAAACACTATATTTCTTTGCAGTTCCAACGATGCCGACATGTCATATATGCGGCAAAAATTTTAGTTTATTAATAACTCTACGACAGCACCTGAAAAGGATTCATCTTATCCACAATTCATCAATCAAAGATCTGGTTCCAAGAAAAAAGAAAGCCGGAGTTTTCAAATACAATTGCAGTGAGTGCCCCAAGTCGTTCAATGATATAAAAAATTATAACCGTCATGTACGTTCACACACTGGTGCTCCATCTCAGATCAAAGTTCAAGTTCTGAATTGTCCTTTATGTGATTTTGCTGGAGAATATAATGATATCATTGATCATTTCAAAGACGTTCACAACATTTCCTATGAAGCTGAAAATTTGGAGTTTGATACATGGAAAACGTTTATAGAATGGAAAAAACTAACAGAAAAGAGAACGTGTTGTAAATTTATTTTAAAACGTAGAAAAGAAAGGAAAACAGTTCATTATATCTGTCATAAGTCTGGTTTCTTCAAAAGTAGGGGTAAAAATCTTCGGCAAATGAAACTTCAAGGTTCAAAAAAAATTCAAGGTTTTTGTCCAGCATCAATTGATATAAAAATTGATAAAGTATGTACTGTCAAGTTTGTTTCTACCCATGTTTGTAAGCATGTGCATAAAGTATGCATGATGATTAAAAAAAATTGCAACGATTTCGATATATCTAATACACATTCTCCAGAGTCAGACAGCATCCATGGAA
Organism: Maconellicoccus hirsutus; assembly: GCA_003261595.1. Lineage (NCBI taxonomy): Eukaryota > Metazoa > Arthropoda > Insecta > Hemiptera > Pseudococcidae > Maconellicoccus > Maconellicoccus hirsutus. The sequence continues at coordinate 6,568 of QBDW01004893.1, forward strand.
GTATTAATAAAGTAGATTTATGCCCTACTGATACTCTTATTCCTATGACAGATTTGTGTAAGCCTATCTATATAGACGAAATTCAGAACGTGCTGATCACAGATAGGGAACAGGATGTTTCGGAAGAAGATGTAGTAAAAACATTGAAAGAAATCTGGAGCTTGGCTCAAACAAAACGACATCGCGATCTGATTATGGAAGAACTATTAAAAATAAAATTGTGCATTGCTGCTGAAACAACCCTTCCGGCAAATTCAGATAAAAAATTGTCCAGACCTCGAGATTATTTTCGAAAAATATTACCTCAAAAACGTTTGTATTCGACTAAGAAAAAACCAAAAAAAAAGTCAAATACTTTTGAACATCTTGCTTCTGAGGAGGAAGATTATTTAAATTTAGAAGTTATGTGTGATGTTATTGTCAAAGGTGAAGACTAGTGATTTTTCAATTCCCTTCTCTTTTGGTTTAATTATTGAGTACTTTGGAATTTTTGAAGTCACTATTATTTTTATTAATAAATCATTCCAAAGTTCCTACATTTTGTTATTTTTTGTACTTCGGATTTTTTTAATGTTCAAATTATTACCGAGATACCTACTATTATTTACCTATATGTTTAAGTATAATACTATTTTCTATTTGTATAAGACTTTCTAATTAAAGACTGTAATAAAAATTGTGTTAATTGCGTTAAACTAGGTGCACTGCAACATAAATTACAATAAATTAAAAATAAAAGTAAAAAAAAAATGGTTCTACATTATAGCGCAAGTGTGTCAAATTCAAATTATTTCAAAATTTAAAAAAATAAAAAAAAATAAAAATTTATCATTTTAATGCCAAAACACCAATGTACACGCCCACAAACGTTTTGTATGGCTGATATGTTTAGTACACCGTTAGGACCCAGACGCTCGTTATAAACACGAGTGTGGTGATTTTCACCACCGTGTGGCATTCCAGGGACTTTTATTCGCGAATGTCAAAAGTGATATAAATGTATATTATAATTATTATAACCTACCACTTTTTCAATTTGTACGCTACCATTAGCTTTAAACCTCAGCGTTTCTTTACCACTGCCGTAATTTGATTTTTTACCTCGTCTAGAATTATTTCTTGGCTCTATATTACCTAAAATAACAAACAACAATTTTAAGATATTAATGGTAACTTCTTAGAAAAAAATCTTACTATAAAACATACAGAATCCTGCTTTCAAAGGTTCTATTAATCTTAAGGTGAACATAGAATTTTTCGGTATTTCTTTTAGTAACTTGGCAACTTCAAAATGTCTCCGACCTATCATACTTTCATCATTGATTTTTTCTATGTGATCTCCTATCTACAAATCAAAAAATCGCAGCATTACATAGGTATTAGGTATATATGTACGTAGTGTAATTAATAAGTACATGACCTAATTATTCTATCAAAATTGAACACGGTCGAAAAAAACCATTCCATACAGTAAAAAAATGTTCATTAGTTGAGAGGAATAATGAAAAGAATAGCATTCAAGGAATAAAATTACTCATCTTTCGATTTTTATAGAAACTCATGAAAATTTAATTTTTTAATTCAGGTTGACAAAAAAAGTGTTTCTTGTTGGACTACTCCGATGATTTTTCGCACCGTGCAATGAAAACAACACAAAAATGAGAATTGAAGATTCCTAAATATTAATTACGTACTTGGATATATTGGATTCTATCTATAACACTTCCTTCTTTAATTCGTTTAATGAAAGAGTATCCTGCTCCATTATCGGTGATGGTAAGCCCTAAAGCATCTTCGGATTTTTCTATTTCAATTTCTTTAGGACGTCCTTGAAAAAAAATAGTATCACTGAATACGTTTCATATAAATTTGAAGTTAATCTTCATTAAGATTACCATACCTTTTCTGTGCACAAAAATAAAATCATCTAGTCCTATTTGACCACCTAATAATTTGGACATGTCGAGTTTGTGAGTATTCAGGGTGCAAAATAATATCTGAAACATTATTTTTTCAAGTATAAAATGCTAGCTTTTATTTTTCACTACAAATTCATATTGCATATACCATTTTTAATTACATAATTTGAATAATTATCAATTAGGTACGTAACTACTAACAGATACTCTGTTATAGGTATAAAATATTTCGTCTTTCGTTTAAAATTATTCAAAAATTAAAATAGGCGCATTTACTTACACTTCAAACACGTGAATTAATTAAAATATGCGTTAAAGGAACTACGGTAAATGATTTTTAAACTGCGATATTGTTTAGGTTTGGTCTCCACGTACGCTCCCAATTCCAGATGCTCATATCTGCCTCATGTTTATAGTAGGAATGTTTTGTAACGGATATAAAATTATTAGCCAGTGGCTACTATCTATTTTTGATGTAGGAGAAAATGAGAAATATGTTTTAAAAATTCTTTGTTTAAATTTATATTAATGAAGGTAATAAAATTACGAAAATAAGTAGGCTGCATGATATGCATCTGGGTATTGATTTTGTAGAAGAAAGTAAAAAACTACGGATATATTGAAACAACACAAAAAACCAGTAAGAATTAACTGTTTCATAACGGACAAATATTACTTAGCCTTGGAATATTGCACAAACTCCCGCATTATATCTACACCATACGTCATAGTAAAATAAAATAGGTACATAATAAAAATTGTCTTTCAATTTCACGCAGAAATGGAAACTCTTTTCAGAAAAGAAATATCGATTTAAAAAACTTAATTTTTTATTGAGGCGAATAAATTGTGAAATTTCATTTAATGATGATGTTATACCTACTACTTGTACCTACATAGGATACAATCACGCATCATCAAATTTAAATGGTACATAACATACCTTGAAACCAGCGAACTAAGTGAATTGGCCACGGGCGGTAATAACGATAATAAAAATACAAAAATGTACCATTTCTCTATTTTTAACCATTCAGTTCAAGAAACATCGAGAGCCTGACATTGAGTGAATTAGCATCCACCTTACATGCAATTTTGAAACGAACAAGTAATCAATAAACGCATCTCGCAGAGAATGGATCCTCTTCGGAGTCTTTTCTATCATCTAAATTCTCTTGAATACGCTTGGTACGAACTTTATAGGTAAGATTCTCTTTGGGAGGTATTTCCGGATCGTCCATCCAACAAACTACCTTCCGATCTCTTTTAACTCTGGGAGACTTTCCTTTCAAAAGTCTCACGTGTTCTTTTAACTTGAGAAAATCACGATCATCCAGCGTTGGTAGTTCTTTTTTAATCGGTTGGTCGGGTTTCTTGAACGAATATAATCGTTTTTTAACTATTTCAGAGGCTATTCTTCGTTTGAACCTAGTACTTGTTAAATCTTCGATGTCGTCATCAGCATCTTCTTCCGAAGTGACAACTGTTTCGGTTGATGGTGCCTTTTCGCCGCTTTCTGCGGTCTTAATTTCGTCACCTTTAGGTTTTTCCATCGCGTAGATTTTTTTACGCTGGTCATAATATGATTATGATTTCTTTTTTGCGATTCCAAAAAGAGTGGAATTAATACGTGATTCCATAGAAATAGCATTTTTTATGAAAAGCTTTCAGCACTTAGATTACATTCGGGAGTGCACGAAGGAGAAAATAGATAAGTAAGGATTATTAGGCAGCTTGTTAGGTAGATAGGTACATAATTACGCAGCGCTTTGAAGTCTACGTACATTCATGTAATTAAGATGGAAATTAATAAAGAAATTTCGGACCAATATTTCAGTATATAGTTGCGTACATTCTACATTGTTTACTTCCGTCGCGGAGGCGTACAGCCGTGACGCCGGCAATCGCGAATCCGACACAACGCGTTGCACCTCGTGGACGAAAATTGAAATAACAGTCAACGTACATATTATTTAACACCGTTACCACCATATGCACCTTGCTGTAAGGTAAGTTTGGGTAAGTTACAGTAAGAAAAATCTATGTAAGTAAGTCATTGCTGACATCCCCACAATGAAATCGAAAAAAATTAATTTCCAAAGGAACTCCGAAATCAATCGGACACCCGGTAGAATACCGGAGGTACATCAAAACACGATGAAAAAACAATACTCCTCTCAACTTCAAATGAATTCTAATAAATAATTATGATATAAAGAACAAATTACATCGAATTGATGCAACGATCCGTTTCCTTTACGTATGTAGTAAGTATTATGTGTATACTATGACTACGAAGATCTCATCACCAAATGAAATACGCCATTGCGCAATGAAGGTTAGATATATTTAATTATAACTCCAATTTAACGCGTACCTACAACGTATGATGCGTTCGTTTTAATACAAAGTTGAGAAAAATTCTGCCAAATGTAGGTTAAACTACGAAAAGTAACGTCAAATAGCTAAATCTTCTACAACTAAAAATTGGGTAAAGGAATTCCCGCATAATTTTATTAAATTAGTTGATTCCACGATTCCGAGTATATTTGTCATTTATTCACTTGTTTATATCCAATCTTCAATAAAAAGAATTGTTTGATGAAATTTAAAAGAAACGTTTTTCACGTCATAAGTTGTACTTGGCCCACAAAACGTGGCATATGAGCTTGAGGGATTCATCGAACGAAATATTCATAATTTAGCTTATCACTAAATTTCTTACGACGTCTTAATTCCAATGCAAAGGAACGAAATTTACTTTTCATGATGAATTGGATGATTTGGTAATCTCTATATACAACGAAATTAACCATTGAAAAAAAAGTTCTAACCTACCTCCATTTTGAAATTTTAAAAATCAACCCCCAAGTTCATCATAATCAAGAAAATTCAGTCAAAAAGTAATTATTATTAAATGCAAATGGTTATTAAGATCAACGGAAGTAAAGATAATCCAACAATACAACTATGAAAATGAAAAAATAAAAAAAGTTCACAAGTTATTTTTTGTAAAGCAAAATTAAACGAGCAAATACAACGATGCAACCCGATGAATTCGCTACATTGTATTGAAGCAATTGCTGACTCAGCATTACAGGAAAATCGAATACGTCAAATTTTCGCGGAAATTGTAAAGTAAAAAATATAGATACACAATGCTCACCTCGTCCGCAGTGAAATCGTAACATTCTGCAATTTTCTCGTACAACTCTTTAACATTAGAAAATCCAGAAATCAATCCAGTCGGACTGCCTTGAGCTTGCTGACAATGGAAAATCAATTTCGGTTTTTCTGTTTCGGTCATGACTATTTCACGTATAGGTACATTATTACGAGATTCAGGTAACACGACGTTATTATAACTGCGTATAGGCAATTCGTTGTCATTTCCTTTCGATCCCGTATCAATGCTTCCATTTTTCACGAATTCCCCTTCTCTTTTGAAATTTTTCCGACTAAACAATGGCATGGTGTGCTACGAAACCAGGTGTAACGACCGTATCACACCGACGTTTTGACAATCCACCTCTTCGATATTTGCTGCCTAAAATTCACTGGACCACAAAACGAACCTCCTGTTTTAGTCACAATCACACAATTACGGAGAAGCTGTTATATTAAACTGTAATCTCGTTCTCGATAAATGAATACCCATCAAGCATATTTTGGCTTTTGTTGCCCAACTCAACGTCCATGGTTATTAAATTTACAAGCGAAAAAGAATTAACTATTATTTTAAAATGCTCAATTTTTAACGCAATTATTTTGCGTGAAGGTCGTGAACTAGATAAATAGCGCGAAAATGTATTAACGAAAACCTCAAAATCGTGAATAACTCGCTGAATTTGTCACATTTTTTAACAACATATTTTTTTTAACATTCAAACATAGAAATTCAAAAAAAATTCGAAAAAAATTCTATTTGCGTTCTTTAAGATCATTCCTTCCACAAATCGCTCATTTTCGTAACATCTAAATAAAAATTACAAATTGGTAAATTTTCACGGTGGCTTTATAATTTCTACGTTCTTTTATCAACATTCCCTTTATAATTGGTGCAAATACATGTTTCCTTAAGGATCGCTAAATAAAAAAGAAAAATGGAGTTGAAAAAGTGAAAAATTTTCAACGTTTTTAGCTACTAAAAAGTAATTTGAAAAAATTGAAACAACATTGACTTCATTTTGAAATGATCCGGGAGTTTTGTCGTGTAAAATTTTTTCTTTTTAGCTAAATTTTATTTTATAATTGGGTATCCAATTTTACCAATTTTAATAATATTGGTCTTACCTGCACATATTTTTCGTCAGGAGCAGAAACATGAAAAAGCGCTACGTCACAAATCTATTCCACATTTAAAATTCCAAAAAATTTTACAAGTTGAAATTTCAGAATATTCAATTATAAAAATTTAACAATATATTACCAAAAAAATTCAGGAACTTCGTTATTAATTAATCAATTTTTGGTAATGAAAAATTCGTTCAGTCACAGCCGAGAAAAGTATAAAAAATAAACCACTAGCTCATTCAGAATAAACTTCAGTTACGTAAATCAAGCGTAGTAATCTCGGTGGGAAAAAATCTAGAAGGAAATATTACAGCAAAGTACACAAATGAATCTATTTCACTTAATTTACCTTCCATCTAAGGAACAGTTATATTACGAACGAATAGTTCACACAGTTCACGCAATAAGTAAAAAACTCGAAAACGCGCACAACAAGTCAGCTTGAAACAATATCGATCATTCGCTGATGCGAGATAAGCATTATTTTGAAGAACTGAAATTAGCGTACCGGTAATAACGCATCTATTCATGTTTCGAACGCATACTACAGTTGCATTCGAAATAAAGGTGAATTATAACGCTCGTAAAACAAGGTGTGCCTTACACATGGTTACAATATTGTGCATACGCGTAGTCGTTACTGTTATGATTCCGAATGACCCATAACGAAGTTATTGTTTAATAACCACCGGACTACACTTTATAGCTGATTAAATTACGTGGAAAAACTGAACGGATGTAATGCGTTTTTCAAGTGTTTGGATTGCGATGAAATTCAAAAATTCTCTAATTGAACACTGAAAGGGTACTTCTTTAAAATAAATGTGGAAAATTCAAATTAATTTCATTCTAGTCAAAGTCACTTGAGATATTTCGGTGCGCTCAGTACTCAATTGAAAATGGAGGAAATTCGTTTTCAAAATTTCTTCGATATATATTAGTTGAGAAAGTAATGAAAATGGAAATTCATAGTCAAAATAAATCGGCAATTTCTTTCAAATGAAAAGTAATCCATCGATTTAGAAATTAATATATTCCTTAAAAACAAAAGATCTTAAACAATAGAAAACAACGTCACATCAATACGTTCACGATTTTCTAGGTTTTGCTTGACCCCCTTCACGGAATCCATTCCTACAAGGAAAAAAACAATCTCAAATTTCTGGTTCGATGAAGTCATCAGTGACAAACAAACATCTTACCTGAATTTTCGGCGTACAAGTTTAAGATGTCGGAGACGTCCAGTTCCGGTGGTTTTTCTCCTCTGAGCTTTAATACTCCAGTTGACTAAAATTAAAATTTAATTGAAACAAGGAACGAATACGATTTCGTGCAGAGAGTTGAACACGAATACTTACAATGTCTTAATTTTTTACTGGGATATCCACACTGAGCACACTGAGATTTTTGAATGTGATACGAGGAGCGACCACATCTTCTACAGAGAGTGTGTGTCTTATTCCGACGTTTACCAAAACTTGATGTTCCTTTCGTCTGTAAAGCAAATAACGAAGAGTAAAGTATAATATGTAAAAATCGAACTTATATATATGAGGTAAACATCGATGAAATACACTCCAGATAGGGGTGTGAATAATTATGAACATCGACGTCAAAAACTGATATTAAATTAACAAAAGTTTAATCCTTTAAATTGAACTTATATTGTAGGAGTACGTACCATAATTTAATTAATATTTCCTTTTATTGAAAATATATAAAATTACGACAACGAAATTTACCTTCTTGTCCACATGTTACGGACAAGTTATTTGTTTGTTGGCTTCGTATACGTGTTTTAATGCTACTGCATTGAACTTGATGCGTTCGCTTCGCTGTTCCTACTTCATTTCTACTTTCTATGTTCTATACACATTTTAGTTTATACTCAACACTTCATTTTGAGAATAAAATAATAATTAAATGTTGTGGACATATGTGCAATGTAATATTTACTTTAACCCTTTGACTAAATAATCAAAGATTCATCAACTGATGATCATTGGTTGTGTAGGTGTGAGTAGTGAAGTGGCGAAAAATAAATTTGCAATTTACATCTATTGAGTTTTGAGTAACACATTATTCTTTTTTATATTCATCAGAAAAAGAGGGAATCCAAAATTCCGAATTGAAAAAGAAAACCAAAAAGAACGTGCTTAATAAAGGCTCAAGAGTCAAGATATCAATCTTCATTTTTTTAAGAATTTGATTTCTCCAAAACACAAAAATTTTAAATTATTATCAATGTTCGACTATAAAGACGACCTTTCATATTAACTCACACGATCGTAAAACAATGGACAAAAATTTATTTAGGATGCAGAACATTTCATTTTACTATTTTTTCTTAATTATAAATAACAGAAGTAAAATATTGCAATCGAAACCAAATGATAAATAAAATTAAAAATTCATTTAAAACTTCATAAAAATTATTCCGACAATAACCTACAATATAAAATTCTCAAATTACAATGAAATTACTAGATCACGTTGAATTAAAAAGGGTTAATAATGTACATTAAAATAAGAGGATAAAAAAAATTCAAACAGAAATTAAGCTAAAATAAACACAATTCTAAAATAAATAATTGAAATACATGATTTCTTAGCAAAAAAATAAGACATCATAAAAATTAATGAACACAAATTTCATAATACGAGCTGATTAATAAATAAAATAGATTTAAAAATTTGATAAAACTTTACATGAATGCGCAAGTACTAATTCCGCGCTATGAATAATTTTCTTTATTTCCAATATTCCGATTATCTGTCGCTAAAGAATGGATATTCGAAGAATTACAGGAGAACTTCTTATCAGTACCACATGTATAATTGCTAACGCTTTCAGTTTGATATCCGGTGTCTTGAGATTCTGTAGAAACTTGATTCGAAATATCACAGGACATTCGTGATTCTCCAAAAGATCGTTTACTCGAAGAAATTTTTTGTTTAGCAAGAAAATATGAGTATGACACAGATGAGTTTACTTCGCTGGAGGAAGACCTGCGCCGTTTTCTGATACGTCTAAGGTTTCCCGTTAATTTTGGAGATTCAAACACTTTACAACATTCTTGGCGAAAACGTTTAGTGTTTGGTGTTTCCTCTAATTGCGCATCAAGTAATTGCTTATTTTCTATAGCTAAACAAATTTCAATTTTATTTTAACAAAAACCATGCATAATGCAGGTAACCATTAAAACTTAGTACTTACCTCTGAGCGGAGTTCCAGTTCCAAATTTTTTGGTTGAATAATTGGATTTTGTATCACAATACGGACCTATAGGGGAGAGATCGGGAGGAGAAAATTTTTGCAAGGGAGAATCTTCGGTACGATTTTGAAATAATGGCGTAGAAGGATAGCATTTCTGTCGAAGAAAATTCGTGATTATACACATAACTCAAAAAAAAATGGTCTTAAATTAATACCAATTTACAAACTTACATTAAGTATAGGACTTCCATTTATATTGTTACCAAACCTAAAATTTTGAAAAGTAATGTAACTTGAGGAACAATACATGTGTAAAATAATATAAAAATTACTTGGGTGCTGGAGATGAAACCTCGTCTTCCTGATGGAAAAATAACTTTCGCCTCAACGAATTAATACTTAAATTTCCGTCATCTGCGTTATCCTAAAATTGAAACACATCATCATTTTTTATTACATATTTCATTGAATAAGCAGCAAAGCGAATTTCAAAATCACTTCAACTAACTTCATTAAAGTACGGTTTCAACGCAGTATTAATGGAATCTGGTAAATCAGGTGGTAAACTCAAGGCGGTTTGAGTGGAAGCTATGAAAAAATCAATAGACAATTGTGTAACACACGAGGAGTGATCATTATCATTAACCATCATTAACTTACCATCTTGAGATGAACCCAGGCTATCTTTAGATATCAATTCTAGCCGTGAAAGAGAAAATGAAACAGGTGAAGATGATATCGACATATTACTGTGCTCGTTAGAACACATCGTACCCTCTGCCTTAAAAATTTCCCTTAAACTATTCCAACTAGTTGGTAACTTACAGTTCCATGGACTAGGCATGTGAGTTTTCGTAAAATATCTACAAAAAACACAAAATTTACAGAAGCATTATACTAAAACGTGACTATCCAAATTCAAGATGCGAACCGGTCAATTGAGTTTTGTATTTCATTTTCGGTACGCTCATCCACTGGATCGTCGTAATGAAACTCTTCTTCAATTGGTGCTGGATTTATTTTCGAGAGATCATCAATAGTCCACTTGAAAACTTCGGAATCCTGTACATAGGAATTGCTTTTAGTCTTTATCACAAGTTAACGACACAAATGTTGATAAAAGAGTAATACCCGTGTAGGACTAATAACAGTAGAGAACACATTAGGACTGAAAATGGGATTTTCTAGGCGTTCTTTCAAATTTTGATTAAACGGATTAAAAGGAACTTGACGTTTCATAAAAGGGGAACTCGTCCTTTGGAATTTGCTTTCCGGAGTAATAGAACATGAGTTCTTTTCGTTTTTCCGACATGAAGAAATTATTTTCGAATACAACGTTTTCATATTTGGAATCGGAGAAGAATTTTCGGGACATTGAGTGCTAGTGGAAGGAGAAAAGGACATCTCCATTTTTTCTGCGCCATTTTCGACGTTGGACATCTGTAAAAATTCAAACTACTGTTTAAAAACCTATAAATTTACAATAGACGTGAACCAGTAAAAAGATGCTCTTACTTTTACGCCACTAAAGACAAAATATACAACATAACGAGCAATTTTAAACAGCACTACATTTTCTCTGGTACGTCTGTCTTCGGCGCGAATAAACTAGGAGATAGTTGATAGTGACGATTCGTAATTTAATTTGTTTTCTATGCTACAATTATCAAAATGAAATCACAAAACCAAAATAAATTTCAAACTTGATGTTCGAAGATAAAATGAACGAAACCGTTACACTTAGAGCAATAAAAAGAAGATATGCCACACAATATGCACAAAAAAAAGAAACATGGACAAAAATGTAGTGTTTAAAATAATTTAGAAAAATCAATAGAGAGTGCGCTAATTTCGGAGATATGAACGAACTAAAATGTAAAGCGCAAAGTCGTTCATTTGAACATCTTTCAAGACCGATCATATTCATACATTAATACATTGTATCAAAAAAAACGCAAGTAATAAAATTATAAAACTAGAAACAAATGAGAATTGAAACTATGAATACGAAAAAACAAATAAATTCTGATTTCAATATTATGTTCTGAAATTTAAACGAATTTCTTGCCAATGAAAACTGATATCGAGTGAGCAGAATAGGTTAGATAATTGGAAATCCAGCATGTAACGCAGAGCTATATGTCTAGTATAGACCTACTACTCAGCATATTTTCATTTCTGATTTCTTTCTTATTATTTCGGCAAAATATCCGGAAACTTTGATTTTATCAACCAAAAAAAATTAGCTTTAGAAAAATCATAAATTATTAATTCAATTTATATGATAGTTAGCATATTGCTATATTGCAAGTGCAACTGATTTCTAACCTGATATCCGAAAATCTTGACATTTAATATTTACCAACGATTGTTGGATTCATTATTATTTTTGAAGGTAATTTTCTCTTCTTAGAAATATTTGAGTTTGCTACGATGTATATTTTTTAGAGATAAACCTATAAAAACCTTTTCAATTACCTAATGTCACTACACTCGTCTATGTGGAAAACAACAATACCATTTTCTTATCGCCTCCAGCACGAACATTATTTGTAGTTTTGTACAAAAAATATTCAAATGGAATTTAATTTGTTCTTCTTTTCCCGATATCATAACAGCTGTTTGGGTTCAAGTAGAACAATACAATCTCATGTAACTTTTGATAAATAATTTAACGGTTCCATGCTAAATAAACCACAATGGATTACATTTTTATTGCATGTGCACATTCAATACCTCGCGTTAACTGTTTAGTTTGATACTTGATTCGAATAGATGAAATTTATAGAAGTACATGGTAAGTGAACGCGCGTGGACAAAATTCATTCTAAATCATAGATAAATAGGAAACTGAACAAAATTGAATTGCGTCGTCTATATTTAATTATTTTATTGTAGAAAAAAGATCAATGCGTTGTTTATACAAAGAAAGTAATCAGCTATGGAGAGCACTACTTAACATTGGGAGAGTGTCAAGACATCAAGAAAGACTCTCAAAAGGAATACGACCTCTTATTAAACAATTATCGAAAAGAATCAAGAACGTCGTTTAACACCGTGGTGAATACCATCATCGAGAAAATTACCAAAGGCAAAAATATGGATATGAAGAAAATGCAACTATTTTATGAAGGTCATGAAAAGCTTTATGAAAAATTTTTAACTGATGGTGATAGGCTGAAAAAAGCATTGATAGTGAATCAGTGTAACAAACGATGGTCGTTGGATAAAGATGTTTGCATTTTGATGCACAAAGGTAAATTTAAAAAATGTAATATATTTTTCAACCAAGTAGAAATATTATTTGATAAATATCATGAATACTATCAACATCAGCTGAAAAAAATTTACTTGGAAAATATTTTTTGGTTTGAAGATATCATTCTGAAGATAGAAAAATAAAAATAAAAACTAAATTTATATACCTATTTTTTGTAATTTTGTTTCTATTTTTTTCTTAAATTTTTCTAACAAATAGGTAAGTTCCCACGTTTTGTTTTATTTCAAAAAGCAACTTTAACTCTTTTCAATTAAACGGGCAATATTTTAAAAAATATTGATAGGTAGGTACCTACTTCTCACGCGTACCAGGCAATAGCTTTAGGCTTGGGTTAAAGCTCCATTTATTCTATAAACTTCAAAATCATGCGGAATATGTAATTGACAAAATATAATTTGAAGTTAAACATAACTACTTTTATCTATTAGAGTATCAATTTTTTGTTCATTAGAATTTTTTATCACCAAACTAACCACCAACCGGTGGCGTATTTATAGGTAATAATAGATTTAAAAAACACGATAAAGCTTTTCTATTTTTATTCACAGTCTTGATTTGTGCTTATTCACGTATACAGTGAATTCACATTACAAAAGTTACTTCCTTTTTTTTTTTATACAACACTTTACAATAATTACAAACGTATTGAAATCATACGCATAGAAGAAGCTAATACATGTGGGTTTCAATACATAACTTAGCAAAATATCGCACGGTAAAGTCCGTTTTCTATTGAAAATTAACGAGTAGGTACTAATTTTCGTAAAATTGAATACACGTACTCATCACTGTAATTGTAATAAAACTACATCACACAACATCTGTCTAATTTTTTTTTTTACTTTACATCATTTCTAATATATGATAACGGCATGTTAAAGAAGGTATAAAAAATAACTAATCAACTACCTACGAAATCTATTTTCGCATTGTTCGTTTACACAACAAAATTAATAAATAAGTGCTGACCAAAATTAAACAGCTTTAAAAGCCGCTTTGGCTCAATATGAATTGAATAGAAAAGTTGACTTTATTCGCACAAAGTTTTTTCAGAACCAGAAAACTTCATTCTCTTCTTGAATTGTATAACAAATTTAAAAACTACGATAAAGAAAACAATTATAATAGGAACTTAAGCGAATAATGTTCTTAGATCATGACTACGATTCCATTAGAATTGAGGAAATTATCATTAGATTATACATAAAAACATCATCATTCGTCAGACATGCTCGAATGCGGTACTAAAAGAAAGTAAAAGTAAAAACGTCAAAGAGAAATAATACATAGATATATCATATATATAGTTGAAAAAAGAAATATAATATAATATTTTAATACTGATTGTTTTATTCAACATAAACAAGCTTTAAAAAAATATTTGTAAAAAAATATATCGATGTTATTTATTGAACGTACATTTCACAAAAAGTTCATCGTATGAAGTAACATTTTTCGACGTAGTAAAAAAACAAGACGAAAGTTTTGGAAGAATTCTAGAATAATTGAAATTGTCGACAAAAGGAACCAAAGCAAAAATGCATCGAAAGAGAAAATGAGATGATAATCTCAATTAGAAACAAAAACTACAAATAAGCGTACGAAATTATTCGATTAAATTCGAATCTATTATTTCGTGTTAAAAACCTTAGAAAATTAAAAAAAAAAAGCGCTACACATCGTAAAGTCCATTAGCAATGATTTTCTTAGGAAACGTAATCATTGTGTTCTCCAAACAAGGCATTTTAATGCTAATTATCAAAGAACGCCGTCACACGGGTTATCAAGAAATTGATTTCAGTTAATGGTTTGCATTGTATTTGTCACCATCAAACCTAATTATTGGCGTTATGACGTTCACATGCCAAACAGAAGGATAACTCGATAACAGCGATGTCGCGTGTAGAAAATAAACAAATAAAAACATTCATATTTTACAAACGAACATCATTCGAAGAAAAATTCCGATGGTTATTAATTTATAAAAATTGAAAAATAAAAAGTAATCAGGATTACACCTTAACAATTAATATATCAACCTTTATGGAAAATTGACGTAATCTACAGGCTCGGATTTGTGCAAGGGCAACAAAGTGTACCTAAGGTAATACGTTTCGAGAAACGACTAAATTTCTCATTTTAAAAAAAAGCTTAATAGGCAATTAGGCATTAGGCAACTAGGTAAACTGAAAATTTTCAATTAATTAAAACCTGAGTTATTGAAAGTTGTACAGAAGAAGAAGCACAAAGAATTGAAGACAGAAGTCAAATAGGTACTTATGTAATATGTACAATGAAACATTTAGAAAAAAAAAGACACCTGCATCTTTCATTTGAAAACTGATACTTCAAATCCGAGCCCAGTAAACGGTTACACGCGAATAAGGTTCAGGGTTGAAAAAAGAATACGAATGATATGTTTTATCATTTTTTTTTTTTTTTGATAAATGATATGACGTAAATGCAACTGAAATCAATTTTTTGTTATTGTTTGAAACCAGCTGAAAGATTTATTAAATTAAAATCCATACACAAAATTTTTGATATGTCAGATCTCACGTATTTTCAAACATGGTAAAATCTCCATTAAAAAACAGTATTGTAATCATTCATCAATTAACATCAAACAATGTGAGATGAAAATTTCAACAAAGGTTGTTACTAGTATCGAAGTACGATGTATGTGCTTTTATTTGCGTACATTTCGCAAAATTTCAATTGAATGCCGAATGTTACACGAAGTGACATATTTTTCGGGTTCTTCTGCACAAAAATTGAACCGTGAATTTTTACATCAATTTCGAAGGTATACGCCATTTGGCTTTATTTATTCTGGAAATGAATAAATATTACAATAATCGTTCAGTTCAGCGTCGTTTAAAAAAAATCAACGAAATTTCTTTATGACTGAAAATTTATATACGTTAGACTTATTAATTTATCAAAGAAAGAAATTCAATGTTCAGCATATCACTTCAAAATTTGATAAAATAAAGTGTAATTTCGATAAAGAAAGACGAAAAAAAAAAAAAAAAAACAAAAACAAAAAAAAGACCCTCATAAAAACAACGAAAATAGTAAAGACGGAGGTAAGGTAAATGTTGTCGAAGCCAAAACAAAATACAAATGAATAAATGAAAAAATAAAGTATAAAAATAAATGAATAAAAATATAACTTGAGAAAAAAAACAAGTTGAAAAATCAAAAATCGTAAACTTAAAAATTATTGATAGTTAAAGCGATATATTGAAAACAAAACGTCAAAAAAATATCTAAGTAAAAAGAATTTGATAAACATACAAAGATAAAAACAGTTGCGTATAAAAAATATAAGGAATTAAAGCAATTTCACCAAATGATCAACAACCGTTTTCACCGCGTAACATAAATACAAACTGGCTTACAAAAAAATAGGGTAAAATTTGAATTGACTAGCATCGTTTTTTTTTTCTTTTCTTTTCTTAATTTTTTTCTTTAAGAATAAAGTTAACATCTAACCGTAATGACTAGTAATTTTTAAATTTTAGGCAGTGATTATGGTTGATTTTTTTCAATATGGTCAAAATTACCATTATCTTTGCTGTTTTTATTGTCTACAGAATTATTCATCTCGTTGACGTAATCGTCGAACGAACTTTCTGTAGCGTTTACGTCTAACTTGAAACTCATCTCATTTTCTACAACCGTAGAAGCACTATCTGTTGTTGAATCGGTAGTGGAACCGTTACTCACAGAAGTAGATGGCGAATCAACGCAAAAACTAAAGCTATTCGAAAACGTTTTATAGCGCGTACTATCAGTGGAGCCATTATGATCAGCGTTCAAATCAGCTAAGAATGGATTTTTATGAGAACGTTTGAAGGATTCGCTGATAGCTGATGTAATCATCTCTGATGAATCCTCCGTTTCCTTAATCCAAGATTCGACTATACTATCCCACGGGCTGGTATCAGGTTTAGATACTTTTTCTGCGGAATTGTTCGCGGTATCAACGCGCGAATGACCGAAATTAGCGGCTACAGGTTTACTGGTGTTTATTTGTTTCAACGCTTCTTCGATTCTAGCCGAATCGGGTTTCGTGCTCGTGCTACTTTCCGGTATTTTAAAATGACTCGAAGAAATCGTTTGTATGCTATAACTACAAGTCGGATCGGGCTGCAAGCTGTCCAGAGACGAATTCGAAGATGTCTTTGATTTCTGCAAATGACCGTTTTTCGGATGTTTGGAAATTTTACCGCTACTATTTGTTCTACTCGATAACGAATCTGATATGATTTCTTTTTTATCGTAATTAAACTCATCCGCGTTAGATTTACTAGCGAGATCGTCGATTTCGCTGGTTTGATATGACGAACTTCTAAGTGGAACTTGAGGTGGTTTGTCATCTTCCGGAGTTTTTTCGATCGATTCAAGTTTCACGTTACCGCTCACAGGCATATTAACCACCGTTTCCACTTCGGTACCAGCGCCATCAGATGACGATGTCGAAGAGGAATTTTCAGTGATCGGGGATGCGACTGCTACTTGAATAGAGCGAGCGGGAACGGCGGGCGGAGGCTTTCGAATCCCTTTCGAGGGTATTGGTAGAGGACCCCCAACGTGACCTGATACGCCGCTCGGTTTCTTCGGCAATGGAGGCGGAGGAGCCGTAGGGGCTGCTGAAATCTTGCCTGGACCAATAATTATCTCCCGGACTATCTGGAAAAAATGTATGCCTGATCAATCTGTACATTATAGTTATTTCATGAAGCAATTTTAAAGCGTAAATTTATACGTTTGAATGTAGCATAATCACAACTAAAAGCTCCATTTTGATTGAAATTATCAAATTCAGTTACAATTCAGAAATAAAATTATAAAACTAGGTAAATAATTTTCAAAAATGCGAAAAATTACTTTATGTAGGTTTTATTTGCGATATTACAAAATTCACTCAAGTGCAGCGTACAAAGGAAAAACCACAAATCAAAATCATCGTACCTGATTTTGAAGGCCAAACTTCCAATAAATATCTTAATATATTAATAGGTTGATTGAAATCAATTTCCTTATCGTCTGTTTCACTTTTAATCATTAACAACGGAGCAAAAATGATGGATAAATTTTGCGCGGACATTTTATTGGTAGCCGACTGCGAAACTACCAACGACAGATGATCCATGACAAATATTAAGGTAGCCTAAAAACAAAACAAGTCAATTTTTAATTAAAATCACAAGCGATGGATAATTAAACGATGATAACTGATACATTACCCTGTTTATTCGCGAAAGACAATCCAACAAGGAAAATATAAGTTTGGCATTTCCTTGGGGATCATCAGACATACAAACGCTCAAAGCGTCGACGATCATTTGATACAAATGCTTCGTGAATAAGGGTTCTGGTAACTCTCGAAGATAATCTTTAAAAACACCTGTGAAACAAGCAACATCATTGATGCAATTATCAAATTACTTTTTTTCACGTATTCATCGCATACCAGTAATAACATTGATATCGGGAACATTATCAGGTGACAGATCAATTGTTCTCGGGTTCCTCTCAAAAGCTTCTCTGAGGATTCGTTTTTTTGTCGCTGATCCACAAAGTCTGTATAATCCTGAAGCACAGTAGAAAAAGGTTCGGTGTTAATTGAGTCAATTATTTCAAGTAGTAATTAAAATGAAAGTTATTCGTAACATACCAATGATATCGAGACCCCTTCTTTCTATTTCTTCCACACATCTACGAATAATAATAGGAACTGATGCTGCGAGCGGAGGTTGCGGTAAAGACTGCAAAGAAACTGAAATCGAACCACTTTCCCTATTCACGACGGTTTCTAAATCGGTTCCAAATAGACTACCTGAAGTACACAGAAACGTTCAAATCATTTATTAATTTCTTCGAGGCGTATAATTTAAAAATCACAGGTTACTATATATAATTTCAACGACTTACTAATTGTTAGTAAACTCCTGGTTGGTAATACAGGTCTAATAGGTTTCCTCAAATAAGTATGATGGGCGTTTGTATGTCTCAATCTGATATACAACGTTCCTCTTGGTTCGACTTTCAGAGCAAGTTGGTGAATTGGACTTTTATACAATAGGGAGCTTAAATGAACCGAACCCTGCGGTATAAAAGCAAATTGAAATTATTTACAGCTCCTCTTTTTCTTCTATTAATATATCCACCTTATAACATAATTTATGTCGATACTGAGGATCCCACGAATACACCAAAAAATCCAATTCTCGATTATTAAACAAGTCCAACTCGAAAGTTTCATCCCAATCGAATACCAAATCGCCGTTTCTCACAACGGTTCTAGCTTTATGAATACGATCGCATTCTAAAACACAATAAAGATCTCTGGTGGCTGTATTTGGACCTGAAATTAACATTTAATTAATTCAAGCATCCTAACGACTTCACCATTGATCGTATTCTCACCATGACCAGTCAAAGGACTAGCGGTAGCGGTGACTCGTAAACCACGACCTGCTAGCAAATGAATCCAAAGCAAACCACTAACTGGTGAGTATTCATCGCCCAAATGTGATTTTTCCATTTTATATTTGGCGAACTCTGTAAAAATAGAACATGAAGTCAGTCGTCGTTTAAATGTGATTATTCAATATGTAGATCGTACCCACCTGAAGTATTAATTTCAAGTACTCTCGTCCTATCTACCTGCACATCCGGAGTAATGGTTCGATTACCTAGATGCTTGGCTTCTAATTCTTGCAAATGTCGCATTCTTTTCAAAGACGACGTTCTAGTATGTCGATCTAATGTAGAAATGGTGGCCGATGGTAAAGGCGTCATGCTGACTGGTCCCATTGACGCCAGTTGATTAGGACGGTATCTCGAATAACTCATTAATTCGGACTGAAATTACAATTTTACTTGAAAAAATTACCGGAATTACGTAAATACCCAAAGACGCACCTGTCTGGTTCTTTCGGGTAGATTTTCGGCGCTAAAAGTAAACCGTCCTTTTTGACGTAATAATGACGAATCTCTGTTACTTTTCAGTCTGTCGTAAATAGCGCTTGTAGAAGGCGTCCGAGATAACCACGCTCTGTATTCGTCCGATGTAAATACACTGGTTGAAGGCAACATTCCTACAAATACACGATCACGGTTTACTTTCTGCGTCATCACTCGCGATGAATCTCAAGAGATACCCACTTTTTTTGAATTTCTCGCTGGAAGGTAATTCCGGCGCGCTCAAGGTACCGTCGTCTTCTTGATCTAATAAATTATTGACGATTTTTCCGCCAACGCCGTATTTCAAATTTGGCATTAATGTATTCGATAAAGTACTGTAATTAAAATATATTAATTTATTTTTTTCTTGCGTTAATTATCATTCGAAAATATGTCACCTCGATGGCGGAAGCGACGGTAGCTGATTTCTTGTCATTCTTGTATCTCGTGGGAGTGAATTTGAACGTAACGAGGATGCCCTAGACAATGCTCCGCTTTTAGTCAATCTTGACAACGTTGATGAAGATATACCTAAAAACGTCGTGTTTCGTTTAAACAAAAATCTAATTTTGGCTTAAATTCGACCATCGTTGAATTGCTAACCTGAGATTGTCTGAGTCGGATTCGACCTACAATAATAATACGAAGACTTTGATATAGTAGGATATGAAGCTTCCGTATCTGAAGCATAGTCTACGTTATGCCTTCTCGATAACGTGGAATTGTACGAAGGTAAAGCGCCACCAGCACTGTACTGTCGCGCATAGCTCGGAGTAGTAGCGCCGGTTCTGAAGCTAGATCGTGAGAGCGTATGAGACTGTCGAGTTGGTAACGTGCGAGCTTTAAAATAAAACAATACGTGATCAGATTTCCAAGCAGGTATATTACAATTTTCAAAAAATATTCTAACCGAAATCATCGTATTCGGTTCTTGGTAAATGCTGATCCGATCCCGATCTCACCATACCCACTCTTCGATTTCCAGACTGTCCGTATCTAGTTGATAATGCGGTTTCTGATGTCCGCCGACCCAAAGTTGAGCCTCCAGGACAAAATGGATGAACCTATGGTATGATAAAGCGTTAAAATATGCTTTAATAATTCCAACCATCGAGAAACACATTAAGAACGATATAAACCTTTTCTGCCAATGATTCTAAAGTTTTGGGGTAACTTCTATCATAATTAGACTGTAAATTATCCGTTGGTTTGAGGTGATGTTCTAAAATATCGTGTTGGGGCGCATACGACCATCCGCCTATTCTTCGATCAAGCTAAAATGCATACGATTTAAAAAAAATTGTTTACAAACATTGACGAGACTGTAATAAACCAGCTTGTGTGCAAGTCCGCAACACAGTGTGACATTTTCATGTCATCTCGCGATAATAATTTCATCAGAAGACATCATTCGACGTTACATGCTGCTTGTAACCGTGGCATGTCACCATTGCAATGACTTGTCGTCATATCATGTCACTTGACATGCTACCATGACATGATCACATGTCACACCTGATCAGTGATGGAAGAACGCACAAAAAACGTTTTCGTTCGCAAACGTTCTCAGCTTTGAGAACGAAGGTCGTTCTTGTTCTGGAACCAAAACAACAAGAGACCACTGTTCTCGTTTGACTCGTTCTCAATTTGTTCGTTCCTAAAGAACTTGGATCGTTCTCGTTCTTCGTTCTTTGTTCTCAAAAATACAAAGTTTTCATTCGTTCTCACATCGTTCTTCGTTCTTTATTTTTTTATTATTTTTTTTTTTTTGAAAAATTGGTATGAAATCATCGCTAACTTACGAAAGGTGCATGCAAGGGATTCCCAGAGCGCAATATTCATATATCAACTTATTACTGTTTAAAATTCTCGCAATGGCTGGCTTTTTTTGCCTTTTTTCAAAAAATTAAATTCTCAAATTTGAAATTATTTTCAAAGTTGATGAGTGATTCCTATAGGAAATATTACGTAAAATTCAATGTATTAAATCACAGGTTTCTACATCAAACACTAACCGAGATATATGATTTTAAGGTTTAGATTTACTATTTTCAGTTGAGAAATTGAAGAAAATTCAAAGAACGAAGAACTTTGAGAAAAATTATCTTTTTTCGTTCTTCAAAACATTATTTTTGAAGTTCTCGTTTGTTCTGCGTTCTTCGTTCTTTTGCGTTTTAAGTTCTCGTTCTTGTTTGTTCCGGAAATTTTTTTTTTTAATTTTTGTTTTTCGTTTTTAACAGAAATATTGGCAATTTGCGTTTTTTCTTGCGTTTTTTGTTCTCGTTCTCTTTCGTTCTTCCATCACTGGACAAGCCCACAACTCAGTATGACATTTTCATGTCACTTCGCAACAATGTTATTCATCAGAAGACGTCATTCGGCGTCACGTGCTACTTGTAACCGTGGCACGTCACTGTAACAATGACTTGTCATCATATCATGTCACTTGACATGCTACCATGACATGATCACGTGTCACTCCTGATTGTCGTTGCTATGGTGACGTGCCATGGTTACGAGTAGCACGTGACGCCGAATGACGTCTTCTGATGAATATCATCGTCGCGAAGTGACATGAAAGTGTTACACTATGTTGCGAACTTGTACACAAGCTGATTTATTTTCAATTTTGTGTGCCACAGTCAAGACATGAAAGTGTCAATAAATTCTCACAAATAATGTACTGTACTGTATTTTAAAATCTCACCGTGGCCGTTTGATGGTGACGCTGCTCCGGTCGCGAATTATAATATAGATCCGTTCCTAGATCACCGTTCGAATCTAGGGCGAATTGAGATCGTGATTTTTCCTTACCGTGGGTTTCCCTTTTCATGTCGTTTCTAAATCGTGAAAAAAATCAAAGCCATTTACAATTCGCTCGAAATTTAACGCGTCCGAACAATGGAAAAATCCACACCTGGAATGTATTAAATGTTTCTCATCGTCGTCGTCGTCGTAATCGTCATCTTTGTAGAGATTCTTCTTAATAACAACAACAGGAGGCGGCTTTGGTTCCGGAGGACGCGCGTGTGACGATCCAGCATAGGCTGCTGATCCCAAAGTGCCCGTCGATGGATACCCTTTAACTTGTCTCGTTGCCAAAACCAATCGACGAGGAATTGACATAATGATAACGACATCGTCGATACTCATACGCGTAACGTCCACCAAATTAACCGCTAATATTTCATCTCCGACCTGTGCACGTAATAAATTCATCATTCCATTTCGCGAACTTCCAAAGTAAACTATATCGAAAGCTTACTTGAATACAACCGCTATTGTACACAGCCGATTCTAAAGCTATTCTTGATATGAAGACGCCATCTTGTCTATCTAGACCGTTTCCTTCGCGAATATATAATCCTAACGTTTGTCCGGGTCTTTTGATAATTTCCACCAGTAAAACCGTGTGTTTGGAATCCTACGTAAACAAGTTCATTGCAATCGAGTAAATCCACGACACGACGAATAAAAATACGAAGGTATGTTAAATCCGAGAAGTATTCGCTCATCGAGCGAAAGTGATATTTTGTAAAAATAACAACGCTAAATATTTCCTCGTGTAAATTTCTCTTTACGCGAAGCTAAAAATGTGAAATGTTCTTTTGTTACAAGGCTGGAAAACTCTCCAACCTACATTCAACAACGGAAGGAACTAATTTAAAGCGCTAATGCTTTATTACCGCATACGCGTCGTTCCAGCATCATGCTCACCTGCAGATTTAAAAACTTTTTCGCAGCTTCGGCAGCGGCCTTTCCTAAATTCTTCGTATCCAATATTCTCACTATCATTTCACCACGCCTTTCGACTGCTTCGAGAGCAGCCGCAGTCGACGCGTCATATTCATTTTCGATTGTTTCAATCTGCCGGAATATTTCATTAGAAATTCCGCTGACCTAGAACAATTTCGAAATTATTTTTTCATCGATAAATACCCAAGTACAAAGTACGATAAAACGCTAAAGGAAATATTTTATCGATAATACATCTACACGCGGTATCTATACGAAAAAATAAAAAAAACATGAGGAAATTCTTTCAAGAATTGAAAAAGATTGACGTTTTAAAAGCCACCGTGTATTTGTTCACGTGTACAAATCTGAGCCCTCACGAGGCACATATCCTATGCTATTTTCAAAGCGTTTTAAATTTACCGAAATATTTTTTTTCAATATATTTGTCGTATAGGGGAAGTGGCAAGCGTAAGAGCTATAGGGTGTATGGATTTGCGTTATCACGCCCTCGTTCACATATAACCAATCTTACAATGCAACCGGAATTGACATTTTAAATATAAATTTCCTCAACAGATCGGTTTGATACGCGTATTACCGTAGTTCTGAAGAAACCACAGATAGACGAATTTTCTACGCTTTTATACGTCGAATCATCTCGTCGTCTTGGAAGCACATGCGATACGTCAATAATGCGAGTAATTTAAATGCGAAAAAATAATTCTTTTAACGCGTAAATTGTGTAGCCGCAGTTTATGAAATATCTAAAGTAACTGAGCGAATCTCACCACTTGGGGAGGTGAGGAGGAGTACATAATTTAAAAATGAAGACTAAAATTAAAATTTTGAGAAATTTTCCAATTAATTGGTATTTTTGGAATAAAAAATTAGAAAATTAAATAACTACGACATCAATATTTCAAACAGAAAATTCAATTTAAAAAATTTTTATTAATTTTTTTTAAGATACTTTTTGAATGCAAATTTTATCTATATATTTTTTTTTTTAGAAAACAACGACGAAGCAATCAAGCTCGTAATAAAATTTGAATCATTTATGAAAATTTGCGAAAAATTGCCATAGTGAAGCAATGGAGGAGATTTTTTACATTTTGTCACAAAAATGCGCAATTTTCATCACCTTTTGAGGTGCTATTCACATATAATTTATTGTAAAAAATATTCAACACGAAAGTTTTGCAAAAATTCGACAAATTAAAAAAATTTTGAATAATAATTTAAAAATTGAAAATTGTACCTCAAAAAATTGAAAAATTAAAAAATTTTGTAGAACAAAGATCTGGCGAAATAAGAAAAAAACTGTGCCTCAAAAACTTGAAAAAAGTACAAATTAAAAAAATTTGAAGAACAATTCAAAAATTGAAAATAAATTGAAAAATAGTACGTTTAAAACAAATCTTAGGGAACAAAAAATCAAAAAATTGAAAGCTGTACCTAAAAAAATTAAAAAAAATCAATTACTCAAAAAAAGTACAATTAAAACAAATTTTAAAAAGGATAAGATCTAGAAATAGAAAAATAAAAAAATTTGAAAAACAAAAAAAGTTGAAAAAGATATAACTAAATTTAAAAAACAACTTATACGGTATTTGAAAATTGTGCCTCAAAAATGGGAAGTAAATTGAAAAATTGGAAAAAGGAAAATTAAAACAAATCTTGAAAAACAAAACCTAAAAATTGAAAATTGACCCTCGAAAAATATTAATAATTTGAAAAATTAACAATTAAAATAAACTTTGAAAAAAAAAACAATCTAAAAATTGAAAATTGTGTTTCAAAAAGTTGAAAAATTGAGAGAATGTGAAGAAAAAAAATTTAAAAATTGAAAACTGTGTCTCGAAAAATCAAAAAAATCAATAACTCAAAAAAAGTACAACTAAGACAAATTTTGAAAAAAAATATCTAAAAATTAAAAAATTAAAAAATTTTGAAAAACAAAGACATAACTAAATTTAAGAAACAATTGAAATTTGAAAATTGTACCACAAAAATTGAAAAGAAATTGAAAAATTGAAAAAAGTACAATTAAAACAAATCTTGAAGAACAAAACCTAAAAATTGAAAATTGTGTCTCAAAAAACTGAAAAATTGAGACAATGTTGAAGAACAAAAATTTAAAAATTGAAAACTGTTCCTCAAATAATTAAAAAAAATTAAAAAAATGCTTGAAAGTTGTACCTCGAAAAAATGAAAAATACATAAGTTGAAAGATTGAAAAAATTTATGGCTTAATTTCAAGGAGAAATGATATTAATTTCGTTGTAATTCCGCAGAAAAGTATTGACGCTCGATGACAACTTCTCATTAAGTTGCTTCATCAGAATAAGTTACCTTATGAGTAGAAGAGGGGCGCCCATTAGAAAGTGCCATTAAAATTTCCGTTCACTGGCGGCAAAACCTTAAATCCACCTCTACCCAGCACCATTTGGGTGCCAAATCGCATGTAAACCCGAAATTTTTTTGTTAAAGAAATTATTGGTTCAAAAATTACAAACGTATTTATTTATGTATTTCCAACTTGACCAGTGTTTGCGTAGATGAAAAACAAAAAACTTGCATATTTTCAATAGACGCTTTCTCCAATCGAAATTTCCCACGATTTAGGAAATTTTTCACGATATCGTACACTCTTCCATGATTGTAGGGCGTAACTGATATATTTCCTTCGGCAAATAATTACTAGGTACGTGCGACTTTTCAATTTAGATTTCACTATGAAACGAAAACAAATGCAATAAGTTTCGATAACGATGTTAGATTTATATTCTTTATCGACGTAATAAACAAGAGTATCGAGGTAATATTCCAAACCAATGAACTCGTCTGAATTCAAGTACATGCAGCACCAATATAGAGATATTCCAACGAAAAGTAATTTCAAATTCACGCGGTATAATGCATAACGTGTTATTTTTACTTTGAATAATTTCAGCAATAAGTTAAAAAATAGTTGTTACAATAACGAAGTTATTCTTCAAAAATATCTCAAATCATCGTTTTTTACAATCACACGTAACTCGAGTAATCGTATAGTAATTACAGCCGCATGATGCAACATATCTACATTACCTACATTACCTACATCACCTGCATAAATTACCTAATTAGTAAATTATCACTTCGAAAGAATTTCCACAACGTAGTACCAAGTACTCGCGTAGTTTCAAAACAGATGAATATGGCTTGATTTCCAAATTCGTATCAATTATGAACTTACTTTACGAAAATCTCCTTGAACAACCATAAACGGAGGTTCTTTTGGGCGCAACGCTGTATTATTGGTTCCATGAGGTGGGTTCTGACGCCTTGGACTCGTAGCTATATCAGGAGTTGTTTCTCGACCCTGTAACATCGATGAAAATATCGTTAAATTTCCAATCGAAAAAATATACATTTTTCTTTATTAATTCACGGTGAATTTTCCACCAAAAAATCATCACGAGTGAAGAAAATTGTCGGAAAATAAATCCGCATAAAATGTATTTCGCATTAAGTTAAACATACGTTTTACGTGAACACAAACAAGTAATGAAGTCCGGAAATGATATTTCGTGTTCACGACACAGCGGCTAATTGGCTTTTTTAAAAAGTACATCAATTACCGAGCATACATGCGATATATTTACGTACTTACGTATCACATACGTGAAACGTGCTTCGTTCTTACACATTACCATCGCAAAAGCACCGTAAAATTAAAAAAAAAATGACAAATATCAATCCGCCATTGGAGCTACGTTAAAACCACGCTTTTGAAATGAAAAACGCACCGTATCCATGTACCATTTCGTTCGTCTGCTTCATAAACGAACGTGCAAATTGCAACAATTAACCATACCGAACGTATATTAACCATTACATAAATTTACGCCTCAATGATTACGTAATTTGCATAAACACGAACGGCAAAAAATACACATTCAAAAGCAAACGTCTATCACAAAAGCCCCCACATCGTGTACGCTGCTAAGCTCGCGTATGAATAAATTTTATAAATTATTCCGCGATATTTGTTTAATAATTCGAAAATTATTTCCCATCGAACCGAGAGTGAAATTAAGCAAATCATATAACAACACGAAATCGCGATACATCCAAGTGATTTACGCAAATTCGCGTCTCCATTGGCGAAAATTTACATTTGGTCTTTCTAAATTACACATATCGATCGATTACCATTGGAGTGATTGACACGAAAAGTATTTTGGAAAATATTCCCTTTAATTATATTTTCGTATAGTGCGTTGTCTTGACAAAAAATTCCCATTTCGCGTTCTAATATTCCTAAAACGATTCCATTTTTCGAGCCGATAAAAATTTCGACAAAAAAGTAACCCCTTTTATCGGCCGATATTACAAAACAAACCATTTT
The DNA here is from genome assembly GCA_003261595.1 of Maconellicoccus hirsutus. Taxonomy (NCBI): domain Eukaryota; kingdom Metazoa; phylum Arthropoda; class Insecta; order Hemiptera; family Pseudococcidae; genus Maconellicoccus; species Maconellicoccus hirsutus. Next base: position 34,386 of record QBDW01004893.1, read on the forward strand.
TTCACATCAAATAACAATTCACGCGATAAACCTCAATACACACGACTATCCAAACATCGTCCTTTCGATTGTCAATGTACGCCATGTTGACAATGGATAATCCAGACTAGCATTCGTTCAAGGAAAAGGTCAACCTTTTATCAAGCCCTTCATCGCAGAAATTGTACAAATTTTTACACAGGTGCGTTAACAAATAACACCATCGAAAATTACGTTTTTTTCAACTCGTACTTAAATCAACAAAAATCGTTTAAAAATTACAGTAAAATCGATATGGCGGGTTTTTGATGAATCGACGCAGCCAGCACATTCATCACTTAGCATTAAATAAACGAGATAATTCAAATAAAAACGCGATTATGATTCCCCGAGATTCATTCAAATCGCCGAAAGATCTTTGAAAAAGAAAAACCCACCAAAATAAAATAATCTTTTACACCTTTTCGGCATTATTATTTATATATTGAAAATACACAGCGGGACGGAAAGGATCCCTCATGTAAGTTCCATTTACGACGTCAAGTTGAACCTTAATTGGTATATAACTTATTTTATAGAGAATTTTATGGCCTTTAATTCCTGCCTTCATCCGTCATAGTCACATTTTCAAACTTTACGACAATAACCGTAGAAAACAATAATCCGCTAAGGAAGATAACCATTTCGAGAGAGCTTTTTAGCGTAGCTTTAAATTGAATGGACGCATAGATGGATGAAGATGCGATACAAAAAAGGTGATTCTGATGATCGCTTTTCTTCTTTATTGCATATTTAGAAAATTTAAGCCCGTATCTATGTTGCCAATTTCAAAGTTATTTTGTTTTGTGAAGACAAGACAATTTTTTTTCTTAGCTTGGTTACTCAAATTTTGATTATTTACGTTTAAAAATTTTTTAAGTCATTTTATCAGAAAATTCTTAATTTTTAAATTTTTTCATCCTTAAAGTTGCACAAAAAAATTTGGAAAACGCTTAAGGAGATCATCATCCGGTGTTAAATTTTTTTTTAAATTGTTTAAAATCGATCAAAATTTATTCAAAGCTGCTTAAAATTACGTAATATTGTCAAAATGTAGTTAAAATTGTTCAAAGTTGCTCAATATTTGTTTAGAATAGTCATGAATTGTCAAGACGTTGATATCATAGCTCAAAATCGGTCGAAACTTGTTTAAAAATTCACAAAATTGCCAAAAGGTTAAAACAATTGTTCAAAGGTGTTTCAGTATTCGCTCAAAATTGCGCAAAAGTAGTACAAAACGAGTAAATTAATAAAAAATTTGGTTAAAATAGCAAAAAAAAAAATCAAAATGTTAAAAGGTTTAAAATTGATCAAAATTGTCAAAATGTTGTAAAAATTGTTTAAAGTTGTTCAATATTTGCTCAAAATTACACAAAACTTGTGCAAAACGATTAAATTGACAAAAAAATTCGTTAAAATTGCAAACAACTGTCAAAATGTTATTAAAATAATTTAAAATTTATCGTAATTTGATTAAAACTGCTTAAAATTGCACAAAATGTTATTAAGATTGTTTAATATTTGCTCAAAAATCCACTAAATTGTCAAAGTGTTGAAAAAGTTCTAAAGTATTTGCTCAGTTGTACAAAAGTTGTGCAAAACGATTAAATCAATGAGAAATTTTGTTAAAATTATAAAGAACTTAAAATGTGTTAAAATAATTTTAAATTGGTCAAAATTCATTCAAAATTGCTTAAAAATAAACAAAATTGTCAAAATTGTGTTGAAAACTGTTCAAAGTTGTACATATTTACTCAAAACAACAAAAGTTGTGCAAACACTAAACAACTCTAAACAATTTAAACATTTTGACAATCTTATGCATTTTCCAGTAATTCTCAACAAACTTTGATCAATTTTTAACCATTTTGACAGTTTTTATGCAATTTTGAACAAATATTAAACAACGTTGAACTATTTTTACATTTTGACGATTTTGAACATTTTTAAACAAATATTGAACGATTTTAACATTTCGACAATTCTACGAAATTTCAAGCAATTTTAAATAAATTAGGATAAATTCTGAACTATTATAACAATATTTCGACAGTTTTTTGAACCTGTAACCAATTTTTTAATCAATTTATTCGCTCAGGTTTTGTGCAATTTTGAGCAAATATTAATAAAATTTAACAAATTTTAACAACATTTTAACAGTTTTTACGAAATTTTGAGCAAATTATTAACAATTTTGAACAATTTTAATAACATTTTGTCAAATTTGTGCGATTTTAGGCAGTTTTGAACAAATTTTGATCAATTTTAAGCTACTTCAACAGGATTTTAACAGTTATTGGCAACTTTAATCTAATTTTTCATCAATTTAATCGTTTTTCACAACTTTGAGCAAATACTGAACAACTTTAAACAATTTTTACAACATTTTGACAATTTTACGTAGGTAATTTTAAGCAATTTTAAATAAATTAGGATAAATTCTGAACTATTTTAACAATATTTTGAGTTTTTTGAACCAATAATCAATTTTTTAATCAATTTAATCGTTTTGCTCAAATTTTGTGCAATTTAGTGCAAATATCAATTAATTATTTTAATCAATTATAGCAACATTTTAACAGTTTTTACGAAATTTTGAGCAAATAATTACCAATTTTGAACAATTTTAAATAACATTTTGGCAAATTTGTGCAATTTTAGGAAGTCTTGAACAAATTTTGATCAATTTTAAGCTACTTCAATAGGATTTTAATAGTTATTAGCAACTTTAATCTAATTTTTCATCAATTTAATCGTTTTTCACAACTTTGAACAAATACTGAACAACTTTAAACAATTTTTATAACATTTTGACAATTTTAAAAAGTTTTAAACAAATTTTGATCAGTTTTGAGCTATTTTATTAGCATTTTGGCAATTTTCGACAATTCCATACAAATATTGAACAATTTTAAACAATTTTCACATCATTTCGGCAATTTTTGTGCAATTTTGAGCAAATTTTCCATCGATTAAGTTGTTTTGTACAATTTTAATGCAATTTAGAACAATTACTGAATAATTTCGAACGATTTCAACAACAGATTCTCGTTCTAAGGTCAACCTTCGTCCCAAACCATTTCCATAAAAAATCAGCTATGTCTACTCTGTATTGATTGAATAAAATTTAAAAAAAAAAAATAAATAAATAAATAAAAGGAGTCTGATTTTCGATTATCTGCGTCCATTGCATTTCGTGTAATTCACCTCGAAGAAAACCGCTTTTTCCGGCGCGTTCCATAACGACATCTTCAGTCGGCCGGTCGCAACGACGACGCGAAAAAAAAGCGGCAACGGGTGCTAATTTATCACGTGCTGAAATTGGTTTATTTAAATCTTTCGCATCGTTGACGCCTACCACATGTTTTTGAATCATATCGACCCGCAAGAGGTAACTAGAATGTTTCACATTACCGCGAAAAAGCGAACACAGAAGGCCGACGCGAAGACACACCACATGGGTAGTACGTTTACCTACCATGTAGACGTTGCGGTAACGAAAGTCCTATTTCGAATGTATATATATGTCATTGGAGAAAAACGATAGTTTGCGCTATTCCAGAGCCGCTTTGAAATTACGCCAATCGAATTGGAAATACGTACGACCAGCATGGTCCAAGCTGATACAATGCGTAAACACGGCGAAAAGCGAAATATTTATTAACGTATGATCCACCGACGACGGCACACGCCGAAGACGAGGAGAAGGTAATCGAGGACTCGAGGTCCCCGGTCCCGTAATAAACGAATTAATATTTATGTACGTTGCAAATACGACGCGTGATCGCGCACGCAGACGAAATTTCTCGCACGTCCTCGGTATTCGTCTTGCCTTTACTTCGTTAACCTAATACACAGGGTAAAGGCTTTCGAGTTTCAAGGAATACAGAGACAGCGTGACCTCATTTCGCCGTTTTTAACACGGCAACCGGCACCGAGAAAACGCGTACCCGAATCCACCCCTTCTTATCATTTTTCCTAATCATTCCGCACCCCTTTGCCAGCGCCGCCGCCTCGTTACCATTTCCATTCCGTAGCGCTCGCGTTACACGCGCGTATACCCCCAAGCATCGACCAACCGCTGTTACGCACGAATCCGTTCGTTATCTTTTTCAATTACTATATAATGGAACTACTCTCGAAGTCATTAACATTGCGGCTAGTGGAATAAATCCGACGATAAACAATACACGCGTACGTAGTACGTATCTAACTACCTATAAACGTCGTGACATAATATTAATATTTTCTTTGATAAATGCTCGATTTTCTCGAGTTGACGTTACATACATCGATTCAATCATATACACACATGTAATCGTATATCACTGTTTCTCCAAATAATTTTTCGTATTAATTTTATTTTGAATTATGTACGCGTCATATTTCGAGCTAACTATATAATGGAAAGAATTATTACGCCAAAAATTGCTATTACGTCAATTCACGTCAAATCACTCGAAATTTGGATGATTAGTCGGCGATTTCATTTTTAATTTTTAAATCGTTTAGAGATCATCAAATGATGCCGAATCATGCAAAGCTAAAGTCTCTGCGATTTTTTTATTCAGAATTAGGGCTTTCTGAAATTTTCCAAGATGGCGGACATTTGAAATTTCCAGTAAGGGTAACTCTAGTTATATCGTACTTGGCGATTTTACCTTTTTTTTTTTTTGATTTTGTTCTACTCTCGAAGGACGACTTGTGTATGGTGGCAAAATCAGTGTTACCAATTTTATTGGCTAAAAAAATATATTAACCTTTAAAACAGCAAAAAACATGTCCTTGAGATAATTACGTTCTACATTCGAAGGGTAATTTGTGTATGGTGGTAAAAATCAGTGCTGACAATTTTATTGGCTAAAAAAATAATTTGAAGCTTAAAAATAGCAAAAAAAATATGATGTCCCTGAGTTGATTATGTTTTGCTTTCGAAAAGTAATTTGTATATGGTAGCTAAATCAGTGTTACCAATTTTATTAACTAAAAAAATGACTTGAAACTTTAAACTTTGCAAAAGAATATGATGTCCTAGAGTTAATTGTTCTACATTCGAAGGGTAATTTGTGTATGGTGGAAAAATCAGTGTTACCAATTTTATTATCTAACAAAAAAAAGATTTGTAACTTTAAAATAGCAAAAAAAATATGATGTCCTTGTGTTGATTACGTTCTACATTCGAAGGGTAATTTGTGTATGGTGGAAAAGTCAGTGTTGCCAATTTTATTAACTAAAAAAAAGGTTTGAAACTTGACATTTTGCAAAAAAAAAAATGTCCTTGAGTTAATTATGTTCTGCTTTCGAAGTTTAATTTATGTATGGTAAAAAAATCAGTGTTACCAATTTTATTACCTAAAAAAATAATTTGACACCTCAAATTTGCAAAGAAATATAATGTTCTCGAGTTGATTGTTCTACTTTGAAATGGTATATGGTGGTAAAAATCAGTGTTACCAATTTTATTAACTAAAAAAAAGATTTGAAACTTTACATTTTGCAAAAAAAATATGTCCTTGAGTTAATTATGTTCTACTTTCGAAGATTAATTTATGTATGCTGGAAAAATCAGTGTTACCAATTTTATTAGCTAAAAAAATGATTTGAAACTTTAAAATACCAAAAAAAATATGATATCCTTGCCTTGAATTGATTATGTTCTACATTCAAAGGGTAATTTGTGTATAAAATCAGTGTTACCAATTTTATTAGCTAAAAAAAAACAATTTGAAACTTTAAATTTACAAAGGAATATAATATCCTCGAGTTGATTGTTCTACTTTGGAATGGTATATGGTGGTAAAAATCAGTGTTAACAATTCTGTTAGCTAAAAAAAATAATTTGAAACTTCAAAATTGCAAAAAAGATAATGTCTTTGACATGCAATTCTGAAAAATTTCTGAATTGTGGATTGTTTTACGCAGAATATGATACTAAAAAATTGCGAGGATGTTTTCTTTATATTTTTGAGAAAAAAAATTTCAAAAATTGCCAATTTTGGCAAATTTATCGAAGCGAAATTTAGAAAAAATTATAAGCTGAACTTCATATTCAAAAAAATTAATTTTCTACGGAACTCTAGAAATTCTAGAAAAATTCGCATATTTACTAGATTTCACCGCGGTTAAATCAACCAAACCCAATTCTGGTATTTTTGCACAAAACTAGGTAAAATTCAAGTAGTAGACGAAGGTATGCGGGATACATAAAATAGAAATCTTTCAGAATTTTTTGTGCTGTTTTACCGCAGGAAAATACATTTTCAAATTTTCTTCGTCACTTTAAACGGAGTACGTAAAGTGAGACAAAAAAATGTGAAAAAATTTCAATTCGTTCACTTTGCATATCTCCATGTACTATCGAAGTTTCACTTCATGTTGATACCGGCTTCCCCCTTTTTTTTACGAATTTTTCACGTTACAACAGAACTCAGTACTGCCACCTTTTCGCCGTCGTTCGATAGTTTTCAACGAATTTTTCCAAAGAACGAGAAAAAAATGCGACGTAAGAATATTTTAAAACTCGGATCGATTAAGTTCCACTTCTAACTGTATTTCTTCTCAATCCGCTACGGTATTTTGGAAATACCGACAGATGATGGCGAATTCGAGTATTTAAATAAATTGTAAATTTGCCTAGTTTTGCCGACGATTAGAAAACTCGATATTTTCTACGTTTCAACGACGTGTCATAATCGTTGGAAATTTCTGACTAAAATAGAAATACAAATACAACGAAACAACAAATGTAAATTGTATAAATCGCATATAAGTACTTCAATCTTCGCATTCATTATATTAAACGAAAACTATTTCAATTCGGCCAATTAAATTAATCCGATTGAGTTAAAACGAAGAGATTCTTTAAAAATTCCAACTTATCGATGAAATTCAATTTGCAACAACAAAACCTCAGGATAAAAGAAGATGAACACAAAAGCAATAAACTCGTATAAAAAGAATCGTAAATATCAAAAAGGGGGGATAAATACGCTAAGGGTAAAACTATAGTAATTAGATCGACGAACTAAAAAGCCATCGGTCTATATAAAAAGAGGGGGAAAAATGAAACAACGCGAAAGTGGACCTAAGCTGAAAAATTGATCGAAAATAGCCACACACTCGCCACATATTCTCGTACGATATTCACTCATCATGGTGAAAATAAAAACACTAATTTCGCCTCATTTGTAAAATAAACACCTCAAAAATACGTTCCATGTTGCATCATGTACCATTTCCAATACGAAAAATTTTCACGCAGAAAAAAGAGAATTTCCAAAATCAATCTTTTTCGCTGGAATTTTCAAGCCGATGTAAACTTTTCAATTTTACGCTTGCGATATTTTCGAAACGTTTTTTAATTTCTTGAAAAATCTACACGAAATTTCACCGTTTCTCATCTTCTTTTCTTTGCAAAATGCTGCGCAAAGTCCTTGAGAATTGATTTTTACCGTTGTATTTCAGGTTGCCTTTACCGAGAACATTGAACTTTTTGTTAAGTAATTTAGTTACGAGCTTTTGGAAACGTTCGAGTGCGAATATTTTCGACGCTCTTTTATTTGCTTTTTTCCCCCTTTAAATTAATGCATAAAATTTAACTCCAAAGGGAAAATTTGGGTAATTATTTTAAATTAAAAATGTTTTTTTTTCTTCGTGTTTTTTTGAAAAAGACAACAAAACGTAAGAGGATATGGTATAAGTCGTTAAATGAATTTTTTACATATTCATCCAACCTAACGTTCTATTCAACGAATAAATTTAAATTCTCTAAGAAATTTCACGCAAAATACGCAAAAATTTTTGAAACATTGAACCATTACGAACACTTTACCGCGTTAAAAATCTAACCTCAAACCAATTTATTGAAAATTGCTACATCGGAAACCATTTATCGTTCATTTCCCTCGTCAAACCACGTGAAATGAAATCAACGACTCGGGTAAAAATCACCCTTCATGAGATGTCGCTTTCAATTGGCTCAAGACACGTGAAAAAGCTAAACGAAATGAACAAAATTTATCGCAGTACCATTTACCAATTTTTAATAAAATTTATCTAGATATCATACACCAACGAAATGGATAAAAATCCAAATCCCATTTAGCAATCAACCACGCGATAGGGTGTTAACAAAAGAATCAACACGCCGCCTTAACGTCCAAACAAAACAATTCGTAACTATTATCTCTCGATCTTTGGGATACGTCGCAAATTAGACCATAATAATCGACTTTGCCTGGGCTACTTATTCATAATCAATCAATCAAAAATTTTATATTTATGGCCTTCGACTCCGAATGGTCTTTAGAGTCGACATACACTTAACATATAATTTGGGATCAAATACAATAAATAGAATAACAATAAAAAAAACAGCTTCAGATGACAAAAAAAGTATTAACAATATAAGAAAAAATATTTTAACGCAAAAATGAGCATTTTTTTGTAAAAATTTGCAAACAAATAATACAAAAGTATAATAATTTTTGAACCGATTTTACATTTAAAAAAAGAAATAATATTTCACCAAAGCATCACATCGAATTACTATAAAATTGGATAAAAGAATTAAATTTATTCAGTATGCTGTTTTTTTCTACACGTAATTCGACTGTTGCTCCGATTTCACATCATAATATCGCATCGTTAATGATCAATGTTAATAAAAACATGAATAAAAATTTTAATCGCCTTATTGGAGTCGAAACTTTGAAAAGCAATACAACAATGAACAATTTGCCGTTTAATTTCACAACAAACTCGATAGCCTTGCTGTAAATAGTAAATATATAATAAACTCATTACAATGTATATCGATTGCCTTTTTTCCAGTTCACACGACACGTGTAGTATACTCCAGAGAAACAATATTTCACCCTGATCCACTTATACCATTTGTATAGTTTCAACCAGGGACGGACCTTAAGGGGAGCAGGGGGGTAGTCCGACGTTGTAAAAAGTTGGGAAATTGAGCGTTTTCTGAATATCAGTTGGTAAAATCAAATCATCGTTTTATTAATTTACCAACTTTTTTTGTTTTTGTAATTCAACTTGTAACTGGCAAAAAACTGTTGAAGTGTTGGAAATTCAATCTAGTCAAGTATACAAAAAGTAAAGATAAAAATGTTTCGTTAATTTTTAATTATTAAATAATGTCGAGTTGTGCGTTTTTCTAATTTTTTCTTCTTTATGTTTAATTTAACATCTTCTCTGGGCCGAAAAATTATTTTCCGATAATTTTCAAAATTTAAGGAAAATTGAGTTGGGAATTTCGGTAGATTCAGTTGGAATTTTCTATGATTTTGCCCCCCCCTCCCCCTTAAAAATCCTTTCGGTACGTCCCTGGTTTCAACACTTTTAATTCAACTATGAACATTTATGCGTAAAGAAGTTAAAATTTTATTTTATACATTTCAAACTTTTCGTTGGCGTCAAAAAGTACGAAAATAGTCAATTTGCGATCGATATTTAAATAAGTACATTAAATTCACTTGATCATTTCAAAGGAAAAATTCGAGGGTTTTTCTGTTTCGATTTTTTCTCCATAATTCAAATTTGTAAATGTAAAGTTGTTATTAAAACAACGTAATATGCATCAATTTCCAAGGAAAGTTTTGACATTTGAAAAAATCACTTAAATCAAGACCAAGGGCGAGGGAAATTTTAGCTATATCGCATTTTAAAGGTCAATATCTCGTTAATCAATAATCGAAACATCAGAAGGTGTTTTGAAAAGGCGGACACCAACGATTTGTCGTTTTTATCAGATTTTCACGTACACCAAAATGAGGAAAAATTCGCAAAACTTTATAAAACGAATATTTTAATTTATAATTTAAAAAATTCCTTTTCAATTAGTTCTTTTGTTTTTGGTAACGTTTCTTCGTAATTTAGAAACCTCTTTTGAGCGTATCAGAAATGCTGATTTTCACGATTCCAACAATTTTCTACTTCACAATTAAATTATATTTTTATTAATTCGAGCCAACGAAATCTATATTTCTTTATAGTGAAAACATTCATTAAGTGGTGAAAATATTAAAAAACTAATTTTGATACCGTTTGCGAACCATCTTAAATATATTTCTCTCATAAATACCGTAATAAAATTAAATTACCTCGTAATTACAAAATGTTACATAATACGTGAACCGCGATAAATAAACAATCAAATTTATATTTTCGACCAATTTTTTTTTTTAATTTTTAATAACACACGCAAACATGCCATTTTTATGGCAAATCTTCACTGAAAAAATTACATTCTCCGAGATGAAAATTTAGTTTGATAAAATGGCGCAATCGGAATATCCGGCAATGGCGGCAACATCGCTTACCATTACCATCGAATTAACTTCCAAATTTACAGTAAAACAATTAAACTACCGGACGTTCGAAAATGAACAACTTGGTAAATTTCAAGTAATATCTGACTATATGAAAAAATTCCACACGCCTCGACAATCACAATCGACTTTTATTCCATAGAAAAGGTAATTTATCGGGTTTAATATGGCAAAACCTCGTTTCCGAAGCAACTAAACCTATTACTATTATCTTGAAAGAGTAAAACATGCAATTAAAATCTACGATTTGCCAAGCCATAAATCAATGCTTCACACAAGCGTCGCGTCGAGTCATCGCACGTGGATTAAAGGAAAACCGCGGCGTGCCGGAGTTCATAAAGCGGACACGACTTTATCAGTTTCATATAATTTACCTTTTTACTAGTGAAAAAACATCCTGAACTAGTTCCTCGATCGCACATTTCACCTAAATATATCACCAATCGCGATCAGCATTATTTTCACTATATGCATAACGAACACGTCACGATGACGGCATCGCTTCTGAACGACGTCCGATACACCACCTTTTCGATGGCCATTTCGTCGTAAAAATCACACACATACAAAAATCGCGTCGAATAAGCGCTCGAGTGAAGAAGATAAAATTAACACAAAAAGGTGAAACCCATTAAACCCTGTGAAATTTCTGGTGGCGAACTTGCACGTACGAATAGGGTGGAGGCACTGCTGGAAAAAGTTTACTCTTTGAAGCGAGTTCAAGCGCCAAAATTGAGCCTGCGCTGTACTACCCTCGTCTTTCCTTGGGCGCGAAACTCGTGACTTTGGGAAACGATGACGGTATCGGAATCATCGCAAAATTATTGGCTCTTACGCGTGCGATTATTTCAGACAACGCGCGTCTATCGCGCGCACAAACGTCGCGAAACGTCACTCATCCGATAACGTTATTAAAAACGCCGAAGAAAAAAAAACCTACGAAAAACAAACGAAATAATATAGTGTCCCCCTTTATACAGCGGTATCCGCATTTTTCCATATATTTCTATGCATTCACACGCGATATTTCCATTTCACGTGCGTATACAGCAACCGGCAACTAGATGTGTAGGTCAAGTTGTGTTGCCGGTAATAAATTTCATAAATTTACGCCCAAATCGTCCCGCATATGAAAACTACGCCACCTCGGGTTAAATTCTTTCGAAATAAAAGAAAATTAACGCGATTCGCAAATATATCGATTACAATAGAGATTTTATTCTTATGAGGCGAGAAAGAGAATATCCAGTGATAGAAATATTTTCCATCGCGTGGAATTTTTTTTCCGTAGAAAAAAAGCTCCACGAATAATTTCAAAATCGCGTAAATTTATTGGCAAATTTTCCACTATTTTTGGCTCGTTTTTCGAGTAATTTTTTTATATTGCTTTTATATCGTACTTTAGCCTAAACACCGCGATATTTCCGACGAATAAATAACTTCGAAGAGACGATGATGAGAAACTAATTTCGACTTTATTAGCATCGTAATCGTAAATATCATATTTGATATCGCTTATACAATAATTTTAAAACATGACAATTAAATGGACAAAGGGTCATTCTATGTCAAACCAGCACCAATAAGTTGGATAGTGGGGTTGTCGATTTTTTCATTTATTTTGCATGCAGAACTGTGAAATTCACTAAAATATGACGAATGACGCTAGCCATGAGTCCCCGTGATTTTATTACCCTGAGTTATGACGATTTGAAATTTTCCAAGATGGCGGAAATTTGAGAATTTTGTGTACAAAAGCTGCAGTTATATCATATCTAACGATTTGACCTTTTTTTGATTTTTTTTTACTCGAGGGTAATTTGTTTATGGGGCAGAATCAGTGTTACCACTTTAATTAACTCGAAAAAAGTAATTTGAAACTTTAAAATTTCCAGAAAAACGTGTCAAGTTGTTGACTTGTGTCTAACCGGACCCCCCTCCATCGAGGGCTGTTTTTTTGGGATTTTTTTTACTCAAGGGTAATTTGTTTATGGGGCAGAATCAGTGTTACCACTTTAATTAACTCGAAAAAAGTAATTTGAAACTTTAAAATTTCCAGAAAAACGTGTCAAGTTGTTGACTTGTGTCTAACCGGACCCCCCTCCATCGAGGGCTGTTTTTTTGGGATTTTTTTTACTCAAGGGTAATTTGTTTATGGGGCAGAATCAGTGTTACCACTTTAATTAACTCGAAAAAAGTAATTTGAAACTTTAAAATTGCCAGAAAAACGTGTCAAGTTGTTGACTTGTGTCTAACCAGACCTCCCTCAATCGAGAGCTGTTTTTTTGGGATTTTTTTTACTCAAGGGTAATTTGTGTACGGGGCAGACTCAGTGTTATCACTTTAATTAACTCAAAAAAAGTAATTTGAAACTTTAAAATTTCCAGAAAAACGTGTCAAGTTGTTGACTTGTGTCTAACCGGACCCCCTCAATCCAGAGCTGTTTTTTTACAAGTCCCATTCGGGTATGTTCGAGTATGTTCGGGTATGTTCGAAATCATGACGAGTGGATACTTCAATAGTGTATTCGATAGTAGTGATTTTCGTGACTGATAAAAAATTAAAAAATGAATTTTTAACGACAATTTTTGAATTTCTATTGTTTCATTTTAACATTTACAAAGCTAAGAGCCAGAGTCGAAATGCCTGAAGGGTTAATCATGCTATTTTGGAAAAATTCTCAATTATAGACGGTTCATTTTACGCAGAGCAACATGTCAAAAAATTGTGATGGTTTTTCATATTTTTGAGGAAAAGTTCTTTTTTTGAGTCGCTACTTTTGGCAGATTTATCACGAAGAAACTGAAAAACAGCTTTCATAAGTTTTTCATTTTTTGTCATAAAGTGAGAAAAAATTTTCAACAGAAATTACAGAAAAATTTACATATTTACTGTATTTTACAACCGTTAAATAAACTAATGAATCTAATTTTAGTATTTTAATATCGAATATTCCATGAAATTTGAGTGATTAGCAAAGGTATCCAAAATAAATGAAATGAAATTTTTTCAGATTTTTTTGTCCCATCTGTCTCTACCTAAAGTGACGTAGAAAGTTGGAAAATGGATTTTTCTGGAGTAAAATTGAGTGAAAAATTCGAAAAAATTAAATTTTATTTTATTTTGAATACCCTTACTTATGTTTTACTTCATTCGGTATAAAAAAAAACCAGAATGAGTTAAAATTTAATAGTGCTAAAATCCAGTAAATAATCAAATTTTTCTGTGATGTTTGAAAAAAATTGATTTTTTAAAAATTGTTTCGAAATTTATTACAAAAAATGGTTACACTTAAATATTACAAAATTGTACATCAAAGTTAAAACTACCATCGACCACTGCGGCACTAGCTGAAATATTCAAACATCCAAATTCTCAATTACCGCCATCAACACGATGTAGATTTACCATAAGACACTTCCTCTCGTTCTGGAAACACTCCCTCGATAAACTCATCTCGCAACACGACCGACAATATCATTTAAAACAAATTCGCTGTGGTAAACCAAAGATTTAAATTTAAAATCATTCGTATTCTATATAAATGCATGAAACCCTCATAGAACAGCACATCGAAATGCATATAAAACCTAAAACGAAAGAGAAAAAATAACGCTGCAATTGCGTTTCACATGCTAATAATAAGCTTCAACGTGAACATCTCCGTTGAGAATATTGTAAAGAAAAGCAAATCCGCCAACTTATTACATCGTAACACCTGCGCGTACTCCTCGACAAAATATTTTTCAACACGACAAATTTACAATTGCGCTCGATAAACACTAAAGAAAGAAAGACATCCAAACGTGTAAAGAATAAGGTCAAAAATAATACGGTGTATCTCGACAAATGCATAACACGCTCTCGACATCATACGAGTAAAATAGCTTTAGATTACAACATATCTTCATTGTATATTAACACATGCTATAAAATGCCATTTCATATAAAGCTCGAAATGTTGACAAAAGTCGTATAGCGGGCAATTTCGATAAATAATTTGATCCGTGTGAAATTCGAAGGTAAAATAAAAATTAGTTGTTTTGAAAAGTGTAGAAAAATTGTTCAGAGAATTAGGAAAAATCAATACGTGCAGCCGTCTCGATTACAAAAATTACGACGGGGATAAATCAGATTATAAGCGGGAACTAAAATCTATATAATTTATACGATAACCACACTTTACGTGATTTCCCTTGAATAAATATTACTAATGGAACATTATCTATCTTCTTCTTCTATATAAACAAAATAATAGCCGTTTTTTTTGTGACCTCATCACGCCAGAACAAGCGAACCGAATTTCGTCAAATTTCGAATAGATTTTTGTAACTTCAATATAATTGAGAGTTACAACTATGAACAGAAAAAAAGAGTGTTAGGCAGCAAGCATTGCAAAACAATGTGGGGGGGTTAGGGGCACCCCCAACTAGCGAAGCTAGTACGAATATATAATCAATTGATTATATACATCATAAGTTCAGCAAATGCTAATTAATAACCTCTATTTTATTACCAGATTGTTTAAGGCGAATTAGGTAGGCAATCTGGTAAATTCCCAACCCTTTAAAATAAATTAGCACAATATTAAGATACTAAGTATGCAAAGATGAAGGACCAACACCTCCGACAAAGTTAAGAGTAAAATTCATCTTTTGACATTTCCATGTCTTGGCTATGGCACACAAACTCGAAAATTGTCGCGAAAAAGCGTCACAGAAAAGCGTCACGCAGTTGTCATGATGTGTCATGCTCATGAGTGATAATATTTTCATGTCACGATAACAATTCGTAGATGACAGGTCATTGTTATGGTGACGACATGTCGTGCTCATGAGTGATGATATTTTCATGTCACGATAACAATTCGTAGATGACAGGACATTGTTATGGTGACGACATGGCGTGCTCATGAGTGATGATCGTGATATTTTCATGTCACGACAATTTACAGCGATTCGTAGATAACAGTTCATTGTCATAGTGACATATCATGATTTCATAATCATGAGAAACATACCATACCATAACAAGTCATTATCATGGTGATGTGTTATGGTGAAGAATTATGATTGACATGTGATAAATAAATGTGATGATGAACTTATTAACCTTTATTGGAATGGTCAAATACATATCATGGTCGTGAGTGACATATGATCATGTCCTAGTGATACGTCAGATGACATGTCATGGTGATATCTCTCATGACAAGTAAGATTGTAGTGATAAACTACACTCCATGCCGTGCCGCTTAGGATGTGGGCCATCCAAATTGGAGAAACGGCCAGGTGCGAAATTAAAGAGGAGTTAGTAGTTACAACCTGGCCCGCATAGACAGCGCGACGGTCTTTGCCGCCTTTGGTGGTGGAAGCATCGGCCGCGTTTACCGCAGCCCAGTGTTCAACTATAATTTATAAATGTCACTCAGTAAAAAGCTCATGTAACTGTACGATATTAAACCTATTAAACAAGTGAAACTCAACATTGTACTTTACTTTAGAGTACTTGTTCTCGTTTATCACCTCAAGGTGATTATTCTCTTCCTCTCTAAACGTGTTACCCGTCGTATATTCATGATCAACGAAAAATAAAATTTCTGCATGTTACATGTGACCATACGTTGTCATAAATGACTATTTATTGCCACGGTGACGCGTCATGGTCAGGAGTGACATGTGACCATGTCATGATACCACGCCAAGTGACTGATTACGATAAGTGATTTTTATGGTGGCGTGGCATAGTTACATAAGTGTCATGTGACATCAAATGAAGCCTTTTATTGAACATCATTGACACAATGTGATATAAAAATGTCACGTGTTGCGGACTTGTACGCAAGCTGATGCTTTATGGTACAAAAGAAATCTTTTTTTTAATGAAATTGAAGAAAAAAAAGTGAGAGGGGTCTCTCCCGTGGTATTTTTCACGAACGCCATCACCTCTGTTAGCTTTGCTCCAGCCGATGCATTTTCATTACCATCAAATGTACTGCGATCATTACGTGAATCGAAAATTGAGCAAAAATAATCTCGAATTCAGGAAACGTAATAAAAATATAAATCTTCGTACAGCGCCCTACTCCCCATATACAATACATCATATGTATACGTACTACGTATAAACTACACTCCGCGATACACGCAAAGATGGCAACATCGGCGAAAAACCAAAGTTACTCTCGTTTCTTCGCCAATTTCATACGCAAGACAGAAGACAAGATTGCTCGCGAATGCTAGAAATTAGAATAACTCGTAACTGAATAATCTACAAGTAAAAAAGATTGCGAAAGATCTCCCAAACCTCAACTCCAACATGAACCATAACAATTATAGGTTTGAAATAAACAATATTTCCCAATAAACTAACCGAATTATGTTTATAATCGAAACGTGACGAAGATTAAGTGAAACTTCACACATGCATAAACACTCGGAACAAAGTCCGATAAAATCTACAATTTCAACTTGGCAATTCTAAGTTTACAAAATTTGCATCGGAAATATTGGAAGAATATAATGAAAAAGAAATGCGCCAACTTGGTCGTACCTATACGCCGACGAGAAACAGATAAGGGAGAAATTTAACATGTCCAACAGCACCTAGAAGTACGAAAGTTTAATAATAATTCCTTCGACGTACGATGTAAAGGCGGCCGCGTGAAAAGGATAAGAAAAACTTTTCCTCGATAAAAAACCTTCCAGCTTTGCTTATTAATGCTCGTTGAGTAGAAAAATATAACTTTTTACGCGACACTCGATATTAATTCGTTCTTCGCAATTACCTATTTATCACAATACCCCAACGTACTTTGACAACGTGAATTCCTCATCGTTCGCAATTAATAGCTTAATTAATTCAATTGAAATCATGGAATAAAGACGAACTAAGCTTATGGTGTTTCCTTTGAATCATTGTCGGGCTGCCAGTTCGTCGTCGCTAATGGGCGACTGCCGTGCATTTCAACAAAACATCGCAAATGGCGTGGAAAAACGATGCTCCTTTACCTCATCCTACGTAATACGTTTATCTCATAAAAGTGAAAAAATATATCGAAAATAGTAATGAAACTTAAACGAGTTATGTTTCACTTAACGCCGTAATTTGTTTAAAAATCTACATGGCAGGCTGCCTTCAGTAGATTTTCATTTCAAAACACAAATTCTTTTTTATATTTCAAGGGAAAAAAACACATAATAGAAAGTGATAATGTCAATGTATTCAAATTTTAAAACCAGCATGCCTCGATTGGTTTAAAAATTCTCTTCCACGTAGGTAACTTTTTTCTTTATGCGTAATAAGTGGCCGCATTTTGTCCTACATCCTCACAGGTCACCCCACATATTCGTCGAAAATGCAAAAAAAAAAAAAAACGCAAATAACCATGCAGTATTTTCAAACTGAAGCAATTTCATCTGATACCACTTTAACATTATTGGAAGAAAGAGATACCGCATATGGAATCTTTTAGAACCTTACTGGAAGCATTTTACCGCAAGATCATTCCTATAAATATATTATGGCATTTCCATGTGTAAGACCATAAGTGTATCTGTATGTATGGTCTAAGCTGAAAAATAGCCATAACTTATTATTAGTAATTCCGATTAGTCTTTGAAAAAAGTAAAGTCACTTGAGGAAAATTAATTTTATTTGTCCTGATAAACCGATAATTTCATGTACATTGATAACTGATTTTCAAGAAGTGAAATTATTCGTAGATTTACTTTTTACTTTTTTTAGATTAACATACCATAATACTACTGCCTAGGTCAGAGGCACAATTACAAGAAGAGAATTTAGATTTTTGGGAGAAGACCGGAGAAATTTTGGAATTGAAAAAGCGTGGATATTATGGCAAGATCTTTAATTATTTATTATTTTTCTACCAATTTTTATATACTGTATTTATTAAAATTTTTCTCCGGGCAAAAAATAACATAACAATAATAATAATAATAATAATAGTTTTATTGCATCGTGGCGGTATTACCCGCCATTATAATTGCGCCATGTGGGAGTGAAATGCTATGTCTCGAGCAGCTCCCTGTGACCGCCTGTGACTTGGTTCATTTTGATTTTTGAATCATCGCGGTATTGATATGATTGATGATAATTGAAAGAACGAATTTGTACATAACTAAATAATGCGCTCTCTATAAATTTTATTGTAGTATCAAAACTGTCCAGCGGCCATCTTGAAATGTACCTACGCGAACTCCGTTTCTCTAAACTTAACTTACCACTTATCTCCGTGGAAATTGAAAATTTTTCAATTTTTTCTTCATGAATCTTTTTCTTACAACTATTTTAATAAGAGTACGGGCCAGATTTTCAATTTTCGTCTTAGGAGCCGAGATATCACCACATAA